>JAODGA020074048.1:263283-274504 GCA_027574885.2 Drusilla canaliculata
GTAGCAAGAGAACAGAAATGCGACATAGCATATAAGACAAAAGGATATAATGTAATTGAATATCAGAAAATTTTAACTGCCAACAGTTGTTGGTCTGCCGGTGCGGCGCCTAAGGTCTCAGCCCTAGTTATTGAAAATGTGTTTTGTGTAAAATTCCAACAATACATTAATACATTAAGTAATGTATGAGTCGGTTACTGTGTGAGTGTTGTGCGCGCGTGTTAGCTAATAAGACGAAGAGCTGTAATTACGAGCAATTTTTGAGAAATAATAGTTCCAAATTTATCCATTTACTGTATGTATTTTATTCCCAACATGATATAGTATATACAAATCCATGTCTATTTTCCTACATTGTAATCCATCTGTATTCATAAATCGTTCAACATATTTTCAAAGAAAACATATATTATTTAACATAGTCTAACAATTATAAAAATGATTGTTTCCGTTTTCGTTCTTCAATCTTTGTATATTCCAACTTAGTATATCATTTAAAATGTAAAACTTCAAGTATTTCGAATAAAATTTGAGTATTACTCCTACATTGTTTACTAAACGTTTCAATATTCAACTTTTTACTATGTTTCTTTGAGTTACTAAGGTACGTGAACATGGTGTGATGACCTGGCATGAAATCCTCCTAGGGAAAATGGAAAATTAAGTGCTGTCATTGACTGAATGCATATACAATGCTCGTTTACGGTAAATTGTTGGCGTGCTGATACGCCGTATTAAACAGCCCGATGCGCTGTTTCTGTTTGCGCTGCTCGGCCATCTGATCCTTCAACTCCATGAGTTGCTGCGATAGATGGGTGACCAACACTTGCGTGATCTCCAGCTGCGATTGCAAGCTGCGGAGCTCAATCTGCTCGCCATCGTGTTCCACCGACGCCAGACTCATGGCCCGCAAGCGTGGGAACCAGTCCAAATTCGAGGACTTGACCATGGCGTAGACATAACTTTCCGGACCCGTAAACTCGGTGGGATCCTTGACTTTGATCAAGACGATGAAGTACAGGTAGTGCCACATGTTATGCTCGCATTTGATATGCTCCTCGAAGCTGACGGTCTTGTTATCAAACGCTGATCGATTCAAACCGCAAATAAAGCAGGTGTTCTTCAAAATCAGTTCCTTCTGTTGCTTCTCAGATCTGAGATCGGCGAACGTGTCGATGATGACACCAAAAATCAGATTGAGAACGATAATAATCACCACAAAGAAGAACAGCAAGTCATAGACGACGCGTGCCACAAACAATCCTTCGGAGCTGCTTGGCGCTCGCAGAATGTCACCAATACCACCGCCATTCCGCAGACCTTGATTAAGCGTAGTGACAATGCACATGATCAACGAGTCGCAGGCGCGCTCCCGCACCTCTCGGTGACAGTGCAATTGCTCGTGACCCGGATCCGAAGAATATTTATCGCGAATCGCCTCACAACTGAACTCGTCCGCTGGTCCCGTATGATGTGTGTTGCTATCATCATCAACGCTGAGCATGAAGTCATCCTTGAAGAACATGTAACCAATGATTGAGAACATGAAGACGAGAATCAGAGCTAATACTGCGGTGAGGATAATCGATCTGCCATTGCGTGTGACTGAGCGTATTACGTTCAAAAGAGTCTCTTCACGGTACACCACATCAAAGAGCTAAAATAGACATAATTAGAAATAAAATTGCTATATTAATGGAACCAAGCCATCTCTTACAAGTACGGAAAAGAAGAACGGATGCATGAGTATTCCGAGCATGCAGAAGATTAAGTACGCCACGTGGTAGAGCAGCTCGGCGTCGGTGAGGATTTTCTGGTACGTCTTCGTCAGGGTGCCGTGGTTGCCCATGATGCTGACTAGATGTATACCCTTGAGGAAGACGGTGAGCGTACCGAGCAGCGCGAGCGTCGGCTCCGGGCCCAGAGAAAATATAAATCGCAGAATTGTCGATGCGACAAACGTACGTATGCCCGTTTCGCGAGGTAGCGTGATGACAATGGCAGCTGCTGAAGTCATTGCGGCCCAAATCAGTGCGGATACAGTTGAACTAAGTTCTAGAAAACATCCCAATTAACCAACCATCGAATAGTTTCAAAACACATTATACTTACTAGGTACAGTGTCATTAAAGGGAAAAAACACCGCAACAATTAAATTAATAAGTACAGCGCAATTGAAGAGAATATTACTCCACAGTGACATGTAGTTGCTAACCCAGTACAGAAGAGGTTGAGCTGAAACATTCAATATTTATACATAGTGTCAACGTTTTAAAAAAATATCTTACTTCGAAGTTTCTTTTGCCACTTCATTTCATTAAACATAGAGTCAGTCCGATCGAAGAACTCAGCAACTTTAGATCCTTGATCATCCCGTTCCGCAGTTGTCAGAATTCGATACTTTGTATCCGTCGTAATATACTCGCATATCTCAGGAATGGGAAACACAATCTGCTCCAGCGTACGATCGTTTCGTACAATTTCAATTTGTGCAGTATGTGTTGCATAATAAAGCAGAGCGAGGTGAGTCTTCGGATCGTTACCACCATCAATGGGCTTCAGCAATGCTGCCAATTCCTTATTATGCTGCGCTAACTGATGACATAGGATGTAAATATTATGGCCCACTTCACGTGGCGACACTGCCGACCCATCATCATCGCCAGCATCACCCTCGTCGTCATCATCCTCCAAACTCTCTTGATGGAACGCTCTGCATGCAACATCAACCAATTGTTTCGGATTCATGTTATAGAGAATCCGCTCAGCGTTTTCGCTATCACCACGACTTTCCATGATAGCCAGCAGCAACTTGGACGCATTGTTTTTAAGCTCCAGTACCAAATCCATCCTGGATTTGCCCAGCGGATTGATATCGTTCAATATCAACGCTGTGATAATATCCAAACCGTTCGATTCATGCGTCGCAATGCAGTTTTGATTATCATGACACGGTCCCTGGCAATACTCGGTGAGTGTCTCCAAGGTTTGATTGATGAGCGCCACATTGTTTTCATTAATATACAGACCCAACAAACCCAACCCTCCAGTAGTAGACCCACAAATGCAATCCAAGAACATAAGGGTTTCCGATACAAGGTTATAATTGGTTTTGTTGTTCTGATTACGGAGAAGATTCTGGAGTGATGGATTGTGATTCTCACAGAGCAATTGCAGAAAACGGAGAATTGGTTGCATGATCAGCACTTTACCAGATAAACCACTCTGTTCCTCGCGGTCCCTGTGCTTTTCCAATTTCTCAGCAAGCATGTCCTCAAACGCAGAAACAGCTCCAACAACCATGGCACAATTATCATCACCAGCTGATCCAATACTCCGAACATTTGCGTAAGTATGGGAAGTACTCTCAGCAGCCCGACTTAACTCGTCCCGCAATTCCTCAGTAATTAGAATCCCATTTGTTTTCGAACCTGGTTTTCTTACTGTCTTATCCGCTTCTTTTCCTTCTTGTTTATCTTCATGGGCCTTTGCCGCCATATCCGAGGTGTTTACACTCACTGTTGATTTGATTTCCTGCTGTGAGTCCTTCATTTTATCATAGAACACTTTGAAGAATGCTTGACTTAGGTCACCACCCATTAGTTTGTTGAACATACTGCGTTGAATAATCGGATTACCACCTTCCAACAATGCAATACCCAACTCAACCGCCTCGCTGAAGATTGATGAAGAGTTGAGCGACTTAATCACTAATTCCACAACCAGATCGGAAGCACCTTCCTTATCTAAATGCGTTTGTACCTCATGCAGAGTGCGACAAGCACGACTGAGTATCTTCGCACCTGGACCATGCATCTGGGAAGATACTTGGATAGACGTAACATCCAGGTCGTTCTTCGGAAGAAACGCCTTGCCAAAATAACGCGTCAACAAACTATTCCGCAAAACATCGCCCTGAAAAATACATACGGTAAAAACTGATCAACTGAAAAATTGATACTAAAATACCGCTACGTTCTCCGGCTAAATGAGCGCATGAAAAAACATGAAAATACAAATTAATGTGTTCATAAAGGTAATGGGGGCATGGGATGTTTCACTAAAATATACATTTCTTTTCTAGACCCACCTTCTCGCCATATTCTGGATCTATTGCCATCATTTCTCTTAAAGTTTTTAAGACTTTAACGCATAACTTCTCCTCTTTTTCTTCAAGCAACTTTTCGGTGTGTTTAATAAGACGACGAATAAACCCACCACTCTCACATTTCTTACGTGATTCAGTTCCAGGTGGGAAGAGTAATTCCGGTCTGTACAAAACATCCACCAATAATGAAAGTTCCGATTGTACAAGTGGTTTTAATTGATCTTCTAATAGAGACACAATATCCTGAAGTCCTTCGATGATGCTTCGGTCCAGTCGCATTAACTGTAAAATTACATCAGTAATAATGTTAAAAAAATTAAATAAGTTAATTACCGTTGATTGGGAGCGTTCAATTTTCGGTAACTTCGACGCCTGCAACCATTTGCTGGTCTGTCTTGTGAGAATCGTCGCCTTGTTGAACATAGTCGCCACTTGACTCTCTAAATCCAAAGGTATTGCAATTCCACGATTCTTAGCTACAACAATCATTTTAGTACATTATCATGAGCGTAAAGAAAAACTCAAAATTTTATATATAATACAACTAACCAACTTCTGAGAGCGTACGTATACAATTTTCAACATTAAAGCGTTGAGAAGCAGCTAACCATGGACACTGGGATACTCTAAATGCCGATTGCAACAATTGCACAAAAATGGGTTGACGGGTCTGCAAAATACCAAGTTCGTTTTGCGGGTCACATTGTTTCATAGATTCAAGTGTTATTGTTTATCATTCGTGTGATTATATATAATGCAAATTAATGCCTATAGATCTAAACTATATCTAAACTTGTAAGTTTTAAGTTGTATGTAGCAAACTGTTAGGAAGCAAAAATACAATTAACTCTAAAAACTACAATAAAAAATCTCAGTCTAGTGTTGTTAGAAAATCCAATTGTTCTGTGTTAGTGTGTTTTAGTGAAAAGCAAAGCAAAGTGCGAAGATACATTCCCGTGCAAAGTAGTGCGAGGTGCAAAGTCTCGGAAAACACCCAACTGCAAGCCGAAAGAAAGAAAAACCAAGCGCTTACGACCCCGGCAGTAAGTACTTACGTCGGCAGACGGAAATGGCGAATACTTAAGCGGCGCCACAGCCGCGAAGGGATCGTAGTCGTCCAGGGTGGAATCGCTCCAATAGACCCTTGCCTCATGCAGATGTTTCTAGCGGAAAGGAACAAAAAATACCCCGGCCACCACCCGACAAAACAACAGCCATTATTAATCGAAAAAACGGACCACAAACGAGAAACACCCAAAAATACGCCATTACCAAAAATCCACCGCCCAAAAATGTAAGGACTATAAAGCGCTGAATATTCAAAACAGTGCCTAATGCTTCTAATACTAACTAGCATAAAATCGTTTCAATGTTAAATTTGCGCTTATCAAAATGGTTGAGCCTTAATGACATGCAGTGTGGTTAGTTGAAAAATACCTGAACAGTGGTGCTCTGATCCGAGAAAGGACTGCTGAAGAACGTCGAGATGATGTTCATCACGCCGTTGGTGACGTAGTTCTCGAGGGCCTTGTCATGGTGCTTCCGATCGATGGGTGCCGTCGCAATGTCGGCCATATCCACCAAGAACGACCTCTCAAATAAACTCCACATATGGTTGGAAGTGTAAATCTCCTTCATTTCCACCTCGGTGTCGATGTAGCAATGGTTCAGGAAACCAACATAAGCTTCCTTCACTTCCGGAATGCAATCCTGGTGTGTCACCATCGCGACAATATCATCCAAGGGCAGTAAGCTATGGCACTTTATTTCCGTATACACATTCTTACCCATTGTGCAACCAGCAAGCAGCTTTACCAACTCTACATGGTAACGCAACGGACTACCCTCATCCATGCTATGTCTCCCTGAGCGCATCATTTCGATAAAGTGATTAAATGATGCTTTATCATTGTAGAACACAAGCACATCCTCGCTGGAATTGATCAATTCCTGCATTACTAGATCTTGACACTTTCGTATGAATTGATTCTCAGCCTTGACGATGGTTTGCAGAAACATCAAATATTGCACCTGCCGACCGTGGCTTTCAATGCAGTGCACGAAATGCTGTATTACTTTCTCATTAACTTCATTGCACAGTGTTGAGTTATCTTGGAATATTGCACAGATTGTTTGAGCTTCCCGTATCTAAAAACAAATTATTAGGACTCCAACTAATTTGGCTTCTATTAAAGTTGTATTCTAAGATTACTTACACCAGGATTTAAGAAAAGATCTAAATGCTTGTACAACAAAACTTGATTCTGTTGATTACCCAAGCAGAAGTTCTGCAAAAATTCATGAGCTAGTCGCATCAATTCATTCATTCTAACATCTTCTTTCTCGTCGTAAGGAATCTGTAATAGATCCAACACGACAGTATGCACTCCAACATTCCTCAGCAAACGCTGTTCATGTTTTCTTGGCTTGACCAATGTGGCATTACCGCCTTGCGTGCACAACTTGTTCATTCTCTTCAGGATCAGTTGAATCTTTTTGTATTCATCAGCCTGTTCCTGGTGTATGGGCGGACCAACATCCAAATTAATTGCAGATCCTTTCTTTTCAATTGTACTTAACGCTGGTGGTGGTTTTCTGGCCGGTGTTACCGAAACATCATCTTCGTCGTCCTTATTCTTCTTCGTAGTGGACGAACTGTGCTCCTCGGTACTCTTTGATTTGTACACCCAAAGCTCGGATTTTTCTACGCTTTGTCGAAGTACGTCCAAATCGGCCTTGATTTGTTTGTAGGACTCTACATCACTGTCAGAGACTAGGAGTTGCACCTGTCGGAAAGCCTGAAGTACTTCCTGGCGTTGGCTAAAGTGTCGGAAGAGGAGATGCAAAGCACCGGAAACGAGTGAAGGATAATCGTGCATTGTTAGGTGAAGCAGGACGCGCAGGAAAGTGCGTCCCCCGTGACCGTCCAGATCCAGGACTGCACAGTCTTCATTACTACCGAAAATGCCCTCCGCTTGACCTCCAATCCACTCGAGATCGATGTTCTTTTGTCCCAGAGCAGATAAATCAGAACCGTTTCTTTCAGATTCATCGAATTCTTGTTTGAAAATGCTGAGCAGACAACTGATGCGGTAATCAAGACGAACGTCCAGAATAAACTACAAATAAACATAAAATTTTCAGATTTAACAAAATGTAATACTTGCTAATACCTAATTATATTACCTGTAAAATTTCAATAATCTTCAACTTGGTGTCCATTACAAGAGGATATTCCTTAAGACCTCCTTTGCCATGTTGATTACCATTCGGTGAGACAACAGATCGTCCCACAGGACCCAAAGCAAGTGAAGTCATGACGGCTCCCATATCTCCAATAGATCGCAAAACACCTCCTTCAGCTAGACAAAACAAAATATAAACATTTCTACCCTTTCATAAATAAAAAAACATCAATGCATTTCATGCTAAGATAAAATAAGAGATTGAATAGAAGGAAAAAAGCACGGTAGATTAGGTAAGTTGTATGAGTTTAGAATAAACAAAGAGTAAAAACTTCCATGCAAACCATTAATGAAATCAATCAACTTATTGAAAACTCTACGAGTTTACCTCGCGTCGTCGCAGTTCGCGCATTTTCCGCCTCCTGTTCCTGCGCTACGCACACACAAACATTTGAAGATGTTTCAACTTTCTGTTACCCCAATAGAGAAGCAATAAAACACAATATTTCCGCATACTTACAGTCCACATCGCCGATGGGCAAACGACCGTCGACGAAATCGTTCTCCGACACACAGTCCAAAATACTAAGCAACGTTTTGGTTAGTCGTAATAAATCAGAAAAACTATAAAAACCGAAATAGATTAGTTCTCTCGCCAATTTTACTACCTGCAATCAAAAACGCACATTTTAGCATGCGCTCGCGACGTAAATCATTTATTCGACAAGCATAAGTGCCCATAAAGTCGCACACAATTTGCAATTTGTATTAATGCATACCTCAAAGGTTAATTTGTTCTGCTCCTGATCGGCGAAACTCCACATTTTCGCCACCACATTGCAGAGGTAATCCTCCACGAAGCTGATCGTCGAGCTAAAGCGTTTCTGCACGGCTTCCTTGTTGTCATCCGGACTTTTATTGCGATCGTAATCGTTGATGGACATCTTTGTAGATATCTCCGACCAGAGACGTGCATACTTCACGGGAGTTACCGGTTCCTGAGGATCACGATCCACATGAAGGTGCAGCATGAGTCTACAGAAAGATGCGCGCAGCTCATAGCTCACACTCTCATCAGCCATGCACTTCAGAATCAAGTCGATATCAAGTTGTTCGGAGAGTATATTCAGAGCCAAATACTGACGATTCAAGCACATATTGGAAAACAAATCCAACTGATGCTTGTAGTAATCGAGTATCGCTTGATCATCTCGGACGCCAAGCTTTGCATTCCGGCATAACCCAGACAAACCCATCCTGCGATTTTGATTCCACACCAGAACCACCTGACGTTCCTCAACGATCTCATCCATGGATTCAAAATCCTCATCGTTATCATTACCGGACAGTGAAGTAGAATCGGGTATCTCAGTAATCTCAATTTCTGTCTCTATTAAGATATCGCGATTCTTTTCGCTTAAAACGCTCTTGCAAATCAATTCCTGAGTAACTGGAATGGCCTTTCGATTCGATATGCAAAGATCTGATAGGTAGTCAAGAAAACGACTTTCCCAATTGCGCATGTTTTTCCGTACCAACCCAACAAAAGTCTCAATTTCTGCGGCGGTAATATGTTTCTCCAATAACTTCCGGTTGTTGTGCAAAAGGGCTGTGATAGTATCTTCCGCTAGTATGTCGTAGCCGATTTGTTTTTGCATAAAACCGAAATGTTTTGCAATGTATTCCTATAACATTTCCAAATTTTAAAACTACTATAATTGTGGTAATTATATGAGTATGACTTACTTGATTCTTACGGTAATCCTGCTGACTTAGTCTTAAAATCCTATAACACAACCGGAAAATATACTTGTAAGGTGAGTGCCGCTGATCACTGAGCTCTTCAATTTTCAAAAATGGCGGCTTGCCGTCGATTGACATAAATGGTCCCTGCAGTATTTTGAATAATTGCTTAAGTATTGCTTGCTCACGGAGAAGTTTCTGGCGATCGCGGTTCGGATTGGTGACGATCAAATCCAGAGCTTCGGTTTTATTCTGGTCATTCTCCAGCTCTGCAACGAAGTACACAATGTCCTGGAGCAGTGTCGTGACAGCACGCCGTTCATTATGGGAGATGGTACCATTTTCCAATTTTCCCGACAATGACGATAGGACTTTGCACGCGTCGTTGGCAAAATCCAAATCGCGCACCTCCACAGGTGAGACTGATATCAAAGCAAACGCTTCCTTATCCTCCTTCGTCAATGCACACCCAACCTTGGACATGACCGGCTTTTCTTCGTCCTTATCTATCGGAAACGAAGTGGAGTGTACCCAAGTATTTGAATATAGATGATGCAGACGCACGTAGCTCGATTGTGGTACCAGTGAATCCGCTCTAGTCAATGTAGTAGGATCCAGCTCAAACAGCGAGGCTATTTCATTCGAAAACGCAACGGGTACCAGATGGTAAACCTGAGACTCCCCGGATGAACCCATATCGGAGCGATTCTTATTCTTTGCAGGATCCATAGACTGGTCAGCGTCAACATCAGCGGCTAAATAGTGCCCCGTTGCTAAATGCTTGAATCTGAATAAGGAATTCCACTGACCGGCACCTCCACGGCACGGATCATGTTGTACCACTTCAATCTCCCACAACGCTTTACTGCTAGTCGCCGCCGTTGCAGACGTACGTCCCGTTGTTCGCAGAAAAACATTCTGTGTCTTTTTGTACTCGTCCATGGTAAGGAACTTCTCCTGTTCGGCGTGGAACAGTCGGACAACATCGCCACCTTTGAGCACATCTTCGGCATTCTCGCGATGTTCCAGAAACAGGGTGACTTTCCAGGAAGTGCTAGCATTGACAACGTTCACTTCCTTGCAACCGGGATTATCCGTGAGCTCATGATTCGCAGCAACGTGAAGCACTTGCTGACCGGCGTTGACGGGATTTAGAATTACTTTATCACCGAGGACTATGTTATCACCGTTGGCACGCAGTTTGTAAAATGGGAGAATGTAGAACCACGAGCCTTCGTTACCATTACCATCTAAGTACACACGCATTGCATTTTTCTCTAGGAGTGCCGGTAAACGTTTGTTTACGGTGAGATATTTGTTGGATTTTAAGTGAAGTAACTACAAATTTTAATAATCAGATTACCAATACGAATTTCAATTAGTAACAAATTTTTGTGCAATATTTGTTGAAGCCAGTCTTATTAACTTAACCTAAACCTAAATTATAGGAAGGAATATAACCTAAAATAAGGATAGTCAAAATTATTTCAAAAGATAAAAGAAAATGGTCTATGTAATTACATTTATAACTCAAGAACTACTATATCGATTTTTATAATTCTTTCTATGCTGCATATTTATTAGTTTAAAGAAAATTATGGAGCATTCAAACATTGCAAACACAAGTATTTAGACATTTTTCAGGTCTGCGAAGTTTACCGGGACTGCTAGTTACTCATAAAAAATGATTATTTTTATCTAAATCTATCTTAAACAAACTCTATCCTGATAATGCATTTGAAACAACAAATATATCTTAATTTTTAATAACTTGAATCAATTCTAGTAAATATTTTCCCACAATTAATGAAGTAAATACATTTTACACAAGAATATAGACATTTACCCAATCAAGTTATAATTATTAGACAATGAAATTGTCATGAGAATAAAATAATAATTCCTCACCTGTACAACAGTACCATATGGCACATTGGATCCCAGCATTTTCTTATGTTCACTATCATTCTGTTTCTTCTCAATCTCAGCAGCATGCTAACATAAATAAAAGTCAAAAATAGTATAAAACTAAGTAACAATTAGCCATATATCCTATTAGTCGAAACTTATTATTAGATCTAAAAAGCTATCAGCATGTGATGGTTTATTTAAATCCCCCACAAATTGTAAACATACTCACATGCAGCCGTTTCAATAATCCTGCATCAGTGTTTGAAGTCATACT
>JAODGA020074048.1:2792668-2817537 GCA_027574885.2 Drusilla canaliculata
TTTTCTTCTTTTATGTGGTTGGTGAGTATTCAATTTGTAGGAAACCACAAATTTTAAATTTGTCATAATTAGTCCAAATTGATTAAAGTTGGTTAGACAGTGATTTAAAAATAATATAACTTTGTTTACGTTTAAAATTATAATATTTATTTTACATAATATGATACAGAGTATGTGTGGCTTTGCACAAGCGACAATGCAATATGAAAACGTAAATACATGTCGTAAATAAACAAATAAATAAACAAAACCCTGACCAAATTTGATCAGGGCAAACAATGAAAAGATCCAATGGCTCAAGCACTTTCACACTAACAAATTAAAAAGATATCATTGATAAATTCCAAATTTGGAATTGGTACTCCCCAATTATATATTGTAAATTGTGTATATATGTATAATTGAGGGATATACTAGCGGTTCTCCCGAGCCCTATCAAAAGATGGTAAATTGTTGAGGATGCTGGCAAAGCTCGAGACAACCGGTGGTATAACCCTTTCTCCGGATTGGGTTTTTGAAACAAATTGGTAGTATTCCCAGGGGAGTTGGTCTTGTCTGACGAGTGGTGTCAGTGTTGTTAGGGCCCCTCTCGGGGCACCTGAATTAAGTCTAATGTAGTGTTGTAGGTTTACTGGTCGCCATTGGCGACGACGTTCACGGAGAAGGCGGCCAAGGTCTCGCTCTTCTTACCAATCGCCTTGGCTTGGTACTGACCGATGTCGTTATGGTCGCATTTGGTGATTTTCAGTGTATAACGTTTGCCTTCCTGTGTGAAACCGTACTTGGAGACGCTCTCGCGAATCGGCTTGCCATCCTTCAGCCAGTTGATCTGCAAAGGCTCATCTTCGGTTTCGGCGACGAACGTGCCCGTCTCGCCCTCGGCGAGCGTGGCGGAGAGCGGGAATGTTTTGAACACGGGCGCTTTCGGAGGCTCGTCGGATACCAGCACATTTAGCGTGCAGCTGCTGAACGTCTCGCCGGCGTCGTTAAACGCCTCGCAGGTATATGCGCCGGAATCCTCCGGGAAGATTTCAGCGATGCGCAGCTTGTAAATGTTTGCTTCGTGCGTGTATTCAAAGTCTTTGCTGGGTTTGATCTCTTTGTTGTTGTGCAGCCAGATAACGTCAAACTTGTCACTGCCAATAATTCTGCAGGAGAGTTCAACAGGTTCACCGTCCTTCACGAAAGCTGACTGCAAATGGCTGACAATCCTCGGTGGTTTATCATCACTCTTCTTTTTGCCATTTACAATACTACCCATAGCTATAAAAAGATATTATAAGGTTAACATACTAAAAGAGGTACTAAAATAATAACTTACGTTTAACAGTGAGTTTACAGAAGGTTTCAGTTGATCCAACCGAATTGGTAGCCTTACAGACATATTCACCCGCATCTTCAGGATAAACTTCGTTGATCGTCAGTGTGCAAATGCCGTTTTTATATTTCAAATCCATTACTTCAGAGGAGCTCAAAGGTTTTTTGTTCTTAGACCATGTGACCTGTGGTTCAGGATCACCTTTAACATGACAAACTAAGGTCATCTGTTCACCATCAGCTACAGTGATATTTTTCAGTTCTTTTGAAAATCTTGGTGCGCACATAGATGCATCATCTGGTGGAAGGGCTAATTCTTTAGTAGAATTCCTAGACCTATTTGGACTACCTGTACCGGTGGAGTCTAATCTACCACCGTATCTTTTAGGTGATCTATCATTAACATTAAGATTAGAAGATGATGAAGACAGGTTTAGGCTAGTGGGTCTAGCTGTAGACGGTGCTGAGGTTATGTTCTTTCTAATGGTAACCGGGATTGGTGCAGGTTTGATGGGGTTCTCAATGTATTTACGATCGCCTGAATGAAGGATCTTCTGTGCGATTCTACTCTGTTCCACAGTGCCGGTCTCACCCTCGACGATCACCATACAACTGGTTTCGTCTTGACCGTGTTTGTTAGATGCTACACAGCTGTATCTGCCGGAATCTGATGGACGACAACCCACAATCTCCATTGTGACCACACCGTCCGAAGATGACATAGAGTATTCATATTTGCTAAGTTCACGCTTGTCCTTGAACCATTTGACTGTTGGGAAGGGTTTACCAGTAAGACAGCAGAGGAGTTTGCAAGTATCCTTCTCCTGCATGACACGAGGACGCAACAGGAAGGAGAAGCTTGGAGCGCATTCTTGTTCTTCTTGCCAGTAGGTGTACGGCAATGGTTCACGACGACGGACAGGTTGTGCTTCGGGTTTGTATTCGGTTTGGACACTTGGGAGTGGCTGGACATTCAGGAAGACAACTTCTTCCTTAGAGCCATAGTGGTTCTCGGCCCTGATAATGTATTCACCGCGATCTTCCAACTTTGCACGGTTGATAATAAAGTAGTAGTCATCTCCTACGTAGCGCTTCATGTATTTTACGCTCTGTCTCAGTTCGAGGCTGTTGTGGTACCAGCTAAGCGTTGGTGTCGCAATACCCACAACTCTACAGTAGAACTTTACGCTCTGTCCCTCGTAACAGAAGGCACTCTGTGGTCGGATAACAAATCGAGGTGCAGCCTGTCTTCTATCAAACATCGAATCATATATCTTGTATTTCTCCATTAAGAGCTTCCGCAACGAAGAATAGTTTGAAAGGCGTCCAATTGGCAGAGTAAAGTCGTTCCAGTTTTCGTATCTAGACCTAATCTTGTCGCGGAGCTTCATGTAGCGGTTCTGTTCAATGACCTTGTTCCTGTGGCTATGATCACCAGTCAGCCAAGAATGAACCAGGCACTCTTCAGCTGTCATACGCTTTTCCTTGCTCTTGACCAACAATTTACGGATAAAGTCTTTACCCTCCTCAGAGACATTGGTAAATGATTCTTCATCAAAGTCCCAGTCGCAGGCCTTAACATTCTTCAGCGTTTCGATGTCATTCTCTCCAGCAAATGGCGAAAGACCACTGAGGAGTACATAAGCAAGGACACCCACAGCCCACATGTCAGTGAAGAAGCCAACTGGTTCGCGCTCAACAATCTCAGGAGCAGCAAACTCAGCCGTACCAGTAGAGATCTTGACAACCTCGTTGGGATCCAACTTTGTAGCGAGACCAAAGTCGATTACCTTGATGTTGGTGCCCTTACGAGTCTGGCACATGATGTTTTCAGGTTTGATGTCCAAGTGGATGATATTCTTCTCGTGCATATGTTTAATAGCCTCGCAGATTTGGCGCATGTAATTGATCACTTCGGCTTCAGACATTTGGTAGCCCTCCGCGGTGATACGTTCGAAGAGTTCACCTCCGCTTAAGCTGTACAGAAACAAATCAGTATCCAATTCAAAATAGGAATATTTAAATATACTTACAATTCGTAAATGAGGACCATCTCATCATCATCTTCAAAAGCATCGTGAAGATTGATCAATTTGTTATGATGGAGTTGGTTCATGATGTCAATTTCCTTGCGAATTAGTTCTTTCTCCATCGTGTGTGTAACAGGGATGAATTTGGCAGCAAATATATTACCAGTCTTACGCTCTCTGCAACGATGGACAACCCCGAAGGCACCGGTACCAATCTCTTCCAGAATATCATAGTCTTCGTAAACACTTCTAGACTTGATCTCTACAGGTTGAGGAACGTACTTGGAATAAATGTCAAAGACATATTGGTCATAGTCCTTTACAGGTTCCTTGTGGGATTCACGGATCTTCTTGCCATTGGCATCAACTTCGACCTTCCTCCTTTCAACCTTCTTCTTGCCAGAGTCCTTCATAGTAACAAGAGTGCTAATGTCAGATGGGTCTGATCTGCCGTAGATGTTCTCAGCATAGACACGGAATTCATATTGGTGGCCTGGTGACAAACCACTGATAGCCATGGTGTTGATACGGGTGTTACCTACTCTCAACCACGTCTGCAATTGGTGTTCGCGTTTCTCAACAAGATAGTTGGTAATATTGCTTCCGCCATCCCATACTGGTGGTTTCCAGTTAAGGGCCAACGATTCGAAGCTGACGTTGTCACAAGTTGGGAATCGTGGTGGGTCTGGTCTGTCACTTATCTGAATCTTAATAATAGCAGAGTCCTGTCCCATGTCGTTCTCAGCAGTGATTCTGTATGGGCCACTGTCAAGTTTGCTACCATCACGGATAGTAAGGATTGCATGACGATCCTTAACCTCCACGTGGTAATGGCCACCGGATTCGATGGTTTCACCTTCACGAATCCAGCTAATACGTGGACGCGGGTGGCCGGTGAATGGAATCTTGATTACAACATTCTCACCTTTGTCAAAGAAGGCAGTGTCCCTGAAGCGTGGTGGTACGTTGATCTTTGGCGGAGTCATGATAACCAATTCAGCGCGAGTAGACTTAACACCACCCTTGTTGACAGCCCTGCAGACGTATTCATCAGCGTCCTCACCAAAGACATCGTTGATTGTTAGGTGGTAGGTATCATTCTCAGCATAAATGTGATACCTGGAACCACTGGTAATTTCACGAGCGCCCTTGTACCATGTAATTGTCGGTTTCGGGCTACCAGTAATAGTACATTCAAACTTGGCATTGTGGTTCTGAATGCAGTTGGCATTCTTGAGAGGCTTGACAATCTCTGGTGGAACAGCGCCTTGTGGGTCAACAATCTTCACAGACAATGAGTTAGATGATGGTTCGGATAGACCTGCAATGTTTTGAGCAAAGATGCGGAACTCATACTGACGACCTTCAATAAGATTGGAGATATTAAGAATGGTCGGTAGACAAATGGCCACATTGCAGCGTTGCCATGTGCTGCTACCAGCTTCACGCTTGTCGACCCAGTATCCTTGGATACGAGCGCCACCATCAGATTCAGGGCGGGTCCATTCCAAGTTGACAAAGTCGCCGCCAATCTGGGTAACATTGGGAATACCCGGTCGTGATGGTGGATCGAAGGGAGCTTTAGCTTTAATCGGGTTGGTACCCTCGCATGCTGGTCCCATTCCGTTATCGTTGACAGCCATAACACGGAAGAGGTATTCCTGACCTTCAGTTAATCCTTGAACCATGAAAGTGGTATCTTTACAAGATGACGAAATTGTAATCCAGTGGGTTAAAGATACATCTTTGCGTTCAACAACGTAGTGAGTGATACGAAGACCTCCATCATAGCTAGGTGCTTTCCAGGTAAGGGTGCAAGTATGCTTGCTGATGTCAGCAACATCCAAGTTGGTTGGTGGTCCAGGAAGTCCAGTAATATAAACGGTGAAGTTACCAGACACAGATCCACTATCGTTCTTAATGGTTGCAGTGTAGTTACCAGCGTCATCCTTATGGATACCACGAATATAAATAATGATGTATTCATCAAAAATGGTAAATTTGATGTGTTCAGATTCTTCAATCTTTTTACCTCCCTTGGTAAGAGTAAATTCAATGGGTTGGTCTCCAGAATAGTAAATTTTGATCTTTGTATTGTCATTTTCAGGCAAGTACAAGTCTGATGGAATGCGGTTGATCACTGGTGGTGAACCAATCTTGACCCTTGCGTTAGTAGTAACAGAGCCCATGGCATTGCTGGCTTCACAGGTGTAGTCACCTTCGTCAATAGCCAGGGCATCGGTAATGTGCAAGAGTGCAATAGATCCTTTGGTCTCAAAGCGGTACCTTCCTGACAGAGTAATCTCACGTCCATTGCGCAACCACCTGTAGGTCGCAGGCGGTTTCCCGCTGGCTTCACATTCCAGAGTAACTGTCCTGCCAAGTGGTACAACAGTGTTGCTGAGTGGTTTGATCCATTCTGGTTTCTCACCACCAAGAACTTCGCACACCTTGACTGGAGTCGAGCAAGCGCTAGGCTCACTCTTACCAGCGGCATTGACAGCAAATATACGGAATTCATAATCATTACGTTCAATAAGGTTAATGGCAGTGTAGTTGGTATCAGTAACGTTGTACTCGTTGCACTTGTTCCAGATCGGGCTACCAATCTCTCTTCTCTCAATGATGTAGCCGGTAATCCTGGATCCACCATCGTTTGCTGGGACTTCCCAAGTAAGGTCAACATAGCTCTTGCCAACCTTGACAACTTTAGGAGCACCAGGAGGAGCAGGTACGTTGAATTTACCCTTGAGCTTGAAGCGGGTTGAGGATCCAGATGGTTTGCTAAAGCCAGCGGCGTTCTTGGCCTTAACGCGGAATTCGTACTCATGGCCAGTGACCATGTTGTACAAAGCAAAGTGGGTTTGTGGAATCAGGTAATCCGCAGCCGGAGTCCAGCTGGAGTCGGACACATCACGGTATTCCAGACGATAACCTTGGATACGAGAACCACCATCGTTTCCAGGACGTTCCCAAGTAAGGTGAATGGTGCTGGAATCCCAGTCAATGACTCGTGGGGCACCAGGTGCATCAGGCACGGTAAATGGATATTTGGCAGTGATAGGTTCGTCCAATTCAAGAGGCTCACTTATACCGTACTGATTCTCAGCACGCACTCGGAAACTGTATTTCTTATTAGGCTCCAATCCCATGACGTCGTAGTGGGTATTACGGACAAAACTGCTAGCTTTGACCCAAATGCCAGATGGTTCGTATTTCTCAACGATGTAGTTAGTAATCGGGGAACCGCCATCATCCAGAGGAGGTCTCCACGCTAGCGAGCAATTATCAGGAGTAATATCGGAAACATCCAATGGTCCTTGTGGTTTGCCAGGCTTGTCTACAACCAAAACTCTGCAAGAACCAGAATCGTAGCCCACACTGTTGGTTAGTTTGATGGTGTAATTTCCACTGTCAGAACGTTTGGCTTTGTTGTTTGTGTAAATGGAGTGAATGTCAGTAGTCTCAAATTTGATACGGTGGTCCTGAATGACTTCATCACCGTTGATGGTCCAGTTTTCACGTGGTCTTGGTGAAGCTGTGAAGGGCACGGTGATCTTGAATTCTTCACCAGCAATGACAACCATGTCTCTGATGCTGAGGTCGGAGGTGATTTTAGGAGCAGATGGTGGAGCCCTGCAAACAATGATGTCCGAAGCAGGGGACCATGGTCCTTGACCAGCTGCGTTCACAGCAGCAACACGGAATTCATATTCATGGTTTTCAATCAGGTTAATAACCTTATGGGTCAGATCAGGTACAAGCGCATGAGAGGCCTTGGTCCATTTATCTTCAGTGGTCAACCTCTTCTCAATAACGTATCCGGTAATCGGAGAGCCACCATCGTGACGCGGTTTGTTCCAGGTAATGGTAATAGAATCTTCTGTGGTTTCCACACCACGCGGTGATCCTGGAGCTCCGGGAACATCGAATGGATGTCTGGCCCTGATGGGTTGGTCAGTAACAGCTGGATCGGATTGACCGTACTTGTTCTCAGCAATGACACGGAATTCGTAGTCTTTGCCGATAGTGAGGTTGCGTACACGGATGAATGGTACGGTAACATAGCTGCTGATCTTGGTCCAAGTTGGAGATCTTGCTTCCTTCCTCTCCACAATATAGTTAGTAATCGGAGAGCCGCCGTTATCCTTGGGTGGTTGCCAGTAAAGTGTAAGCTGATCACCAGCAAATTCATCAGCTCGCAGGTTCTCAGGCTTACCGGGGCGGTCAAGCACACGCACGTTGAGAGTGGCCGTATCGAAACCAGATGGGTTTTTCAGTTGCAATCTGTAATGTCCGGCATCGTTTCTGTTAGCGTTTTTCACAATGATACTAGCATAGTCATCAGTGAGAGTAGGGTGAACTCGAGTGTCGGTCTCATCAAGAACCTTATCATTGGCAAACCATGAGGCAACTGGTTTGGGAAAGCCGACATAAGGTACATGAATGTTAAAGTCCTCTCCAGCACGGACAGTAATATCTCGGATACCACTAAGGTCAATGCAAGGTTTGTTGGCTTGTTCTTCAATGAGAATCATTGGGCTTGGTTTGCTTGGTTCCGAAGCACCTACGTCGTTAACGGCAATAACGCGGAACTGATACTCGTCACCTTCTTTGAGCTTGGGTACAGTGTACACAGTCTCCTTAATAGGTACAGAGTTGACATCAGACCAATCAGGCGCATCCTTCTTGCGTTGTTGGAGGACGTATCCCTTGATCTTGGAACCGCCATCGTTGCGTGGTGGACGCCATGAGAGTGTAACGCTGTCTTTTGTGATACGGTCTGGCTTGGGTGGTTCTGGTGCATCGGGCTTGACTGTGGATAAGATATTAAAACAATGTCCAAGTGAATGTAAAGAATGTACTTACATCTCTGGTGTCCAGCAATAATAGGTTCGGTAGGTCTGCTCGGTTCGCCAGGTCCGGCCTCGTTGACGGCAACAACCCTGAATTCGTATTTGTTACCTTCACGGAGGTCCTGAACTGTGTAGGCAGTGTTGGGCGTCGGGTAGTGGTTGACACGGGCCCATTCACCTCCACGTTCACGTTTCTCGATGTAGTAACCCGAGATGGGTTTACCACCGGTGGACGTTGGTGGGTTCCATTTGAGCGAGCAGCTCGATGGTGTGTAGCCAACAACTTGGGGTTGGCTCGGTGGACCTGGTGGATCAAATGGACTCTTAGCAACAACCGGTTTACCTTCAAGCGGCTCCGAAACGCCGTAGATGTTCTCGGCGCGCACACGGACAACGTATTTCTTGCCCTCGATAAGACCACGGACGGTGAAATTGGTCTTGGGGCAGAAGCCAGGGCATGGACGCCAGCTGTCAGCACCAAATTCACTGACTTCAATAATATAGTTGGTGATCTCGCCACCGCCATCATCCTCTGGTGGGTTCCATGACAAGGAGATGGTCTCCTGAGTTGTTTCAGTGTATTGTAGTGGACCCTTGGGCATGCCAGGTTTGTCCACAACAATGACCTCAATGTCGGCAGAATCTTTGCCGTATTCATTGCTGGCGGTAACGGTGTATTTGCCAGAGTCATCCCTGTTGGAAGACTCTACGCGAAGGCAAGTATGCTCACTGTTTGTCTGGGTCTAAAAGATATACATGAAGGTTTAAGTAAAAAAATATAATAAAATAGGAAAACTTACAGAAACTCTGTTAGAGTCAGGAATTACGATATTATTCTTTTTCCATTCGACCTTGGGAATCGGGGCACCGGAAAGCGGAATGTCAACGCGGATGGGTTCACCGGCGCGGACCTTAATCTTGCGCCCAATGATACCATCCAGCCAAAGCTTAGGTTTCTCTTTCATTGGTTTAGCGATGAAAGCATTTGATGTGTCGCTTGGTTTGCCAGGACCTGCGGCATTGACCGCAGTTACTCTGTATTCGTATTCGTGTCCTTCTTGAACCCTATCATCGTAATATTCCTGGTGGCGCGAGGGCTCTTTGTTCAACTTCACCCAGCGGCCGGTAGCCCTATCACGTCTCTCAATATCGTATCCAATAATGGGTGATCCACCGTTGCTGATTGGTGCAGACCATTTGATCTTAATATGGTCTTTGTCACTATCAACCAGCTCGGGTTTGCCTGGTTTTCCAGGTACGTCATATTGATTCTTAGCCACAACAGGCTTGTCTGTTTGAAGTGGATCGGAACGTCCTTGTAGATTCTCAGCAAGAACACGGAATTCATATTTAGTTCCTTCGAGCAGACGTGGGACCACCGCATGGGTGTTCTTGGGGTTGACGTAGTTTACGGCTGGTACCCAACCGCCACCATGGGTCAAGTCGCGCTTCTCAATAACGTAGCCCCTAAAATTAAAATATAATTTGCAAGTGTTTTTTGGGTATTTATAATGTCTACGAACGTAATTTCGCTTCCACCATTATCTTTGGGTGGTTTCCAGGATAGGGTGACACTTTGTGCAGTAATTTCTTCGTATTCTAGTGGTCCTTCGGGAGGCGCAGGGCGATCTACAATTCATTCTATAAATTAAATATCCCACCTCATTAAAACTAGTATTTACCTAAAACTATAACTTGGAAGGATCCTTCGTCGGTTCCTGAAGAGTTCTTCAGGAGTAAATGATAAAGACCGCTGTCGGAACGCTTAGCGTTGACAGCATGAATGACAGTATGATGGCCAATGGCCGTAACAGTAGTGCGTTCATCGGCGGTCAGTGGTTTGTGATTGGCGGACCACGTGACTTCCGGTGTGGGTTCACCGATGAAATCGATGTCAATGTGCAGAATAAGACCAGCCTTGATACGAATATCATTAAGGGGAGTCTTAATTTTAGGAGCCACTGTAAAATATTTTTTATAAATTTCAGTTCATATAATCTTCCAGCGTAATTGTATATGGGTTAAAAGTGATACTTACAATATCTAGCTTTGCAGAGAACCATATCGGATGGCTCAGAAGGTTCACTGTTACCAGCATTATTTTGAGCGATGACTCTAAATTCATATTCCTGTCCTTCGATGAGATCGGGTACTCTAGCGTCAGTCTTACCAGCCGGTACAGAAGCAGCTTGGTTCCAGTATGGGCTACCCTTTTCCTTCTTTTGAATAATGTAGCCGGTGATCGGTGAACCACCGTCGTTCTTTGGCGCGGCCCATTTCAAATCAACGTGGTTTTTATCCCAATCAGTGACGTTGGGTTTGCCAGGTGCGTCAGGTTCATCACTCTCGTTCTTTGCAATGAAGCTACGTGGGAGTTCTAATGGTACGGACTCACCGACAGCATTTACAGTCTTCACGCGAACGTAATATTCTTTACGATGGACTAATCTGGTAATGTCATGGTGTGTCAAAGTGGACATACCAGCATCTGACCAAATACCACGAGATACATCCATCTTCTCAACAACATAGTGCAAGATTGGGGATCCACCATCATCCAAGGGTACCTTCCAACTAACTCTGCATCCTTCCTTTGTAATTCTGCTAACCTCCAATGGGGGTTGTGGTGGTCCAGGTTTGTCAATAACGAGGACTTGAGCAGATGCACTGAAGGATCCCAGATTGTTGGAGAGGGTCAAAGTATAGGTACCAGTGTCTGATCTAGCAGAGAATGGAATCTCAAAGGTACACTTAGAAGTAGACACGTACATATCAACTCTATCACTGGATTGAATTTCTTTACCATTGCATACCCATTGGGCTTTCGGTTTGGGAGAGGCCTCAATTGGTAGATCCCATGCAATGCGGTTACCTGCCTTGACAACAAGGTCTTCAAGGAGGTTTTTGTTAAAGATCGGTGCTTGGAAACGAGGTTTGGCAATGACAGGCATGGAAGCCTCGCTAGGTTCACTTGGACCACCCTTGTTCACAGCAATAATCCTGAATTCGTATTCTTCGCCTTCTGTCAAGTTAGGAGCAGTACCCTTAGTCTGGTCTCCGGGTACTTCAGCAGCCTTCTCCCAGATTCCATGTTTGGGTCGCTTTTCAATAATGTACTTTTCAATTGGAGCACCACCATCTCTCTTTGGTGCGGTCCATTCCAGATCAACATGATCTTTATCCCAGTCAGTTGGAACAGGTGCACCTGGTTTGTCTGGCCTGCTGTATGGGTCTTTAACAGTGATGGATTCTGTTGTAGTTAGCGGCAGAGATTCACCCTGCTTGTTTACAGCAACAACGCGGAATTTATAGTCGTGGCCCTCAGACAAATTATCAACACGCATGAAAGGGCTGACTGATTCGCCAGCTGGCAACCATCTTCCAGTTTCCAGATCTTGTTTCTCGACCGCATAGTGCGTGATTTCGGAGCCGCCATCGTCCTTGGGTGGCCTCCACTTAAGCGTAACAGAGGACTTGGTAACTTCATCGCCTCGCAATGGGCCCTCAGGTGGTGAAGGAATATCCAGAACGGTTACCTTTACAGTGTGTGTATCTTTACCGTTGATGTTCTTAGCAGTTAATTGGTAAGGTCCACTATCGCTACGCTTAGCGTCGGTAATTCGCAAATGTGCCATGTAATCTTCGTTGGTAATCTTGATACGATCCGTGGGAACAAGCATGGTACCTTTGACCTCCCATTCCTTAGTCGGTGGAGGTTCACCAATAACGGGAACATTAAACTCGAAAGTCTGACCAGCACGAATCTTGATATCAACAAAGACATTTCTGTCGATCTTGGGAGCCACTGAAATATTAATATAATTATTTAATGAATTTGTAATAATGATATCAAAAACTTACAGTTCTTAGGACGAGCAACATGAACCTTAGAAGCATCACTAGGTTCACTTGGACCACCCTTGTTTACGGCACGGATACGGAATTCATACGGGGTACCTTCAATTAGATCGTTAACTTTTCCTGTGGTGACATCACCTTCAACGTCAGCACACTTTTCCCAGTTAGGGTTAAACTTATCACGCTTTTCAATAACGTAACCAGTTATAGGGGAACCACCATCAGACTCAGGCCTCTCCCATTTAAGTTCAACAAAGTCCCTGTCATAATCAATAATTTCAGGTGTTCCTGGTTTGCTAGGCTCATCATATGGGTTCTTAGCTACAATGGCCTGTGCGGTAGTCAAAGGTTCAGACTTGCCTTGCCTGTTAACAGCGCAAACCCTAAATTTATATTTCTTGCCCGGTTGGAGACCGTCGACGTCCAAGTTAGTGACAGGACCATCCGTCTCACCAGCTGGTACCCATCTGCCTGTAGCTTCATCCATCTTCTCAACAACGTACTTTTCTACAGGTTGACCTCCATCGTCACTGGGTGGACGCCATGCGAGTTTACATCCCTTGGCATGTACATCGGAAACTTTGAGTGGTCCATTTGGTGGGCTTGGTTTGTCCAGGACAGTCACTTCAACTTCAGCAATGTCCTTGCCGTTAACGTTCTCAGCCGTGATGGTGTAAGTACCAGATTCGGATCTTCTCGCGTTTGTCACCTTCAACTTGGTGATGTACTCACCATGTTGGACCTTGGTGCGGTTGTCGCTCTTAACTTCCTTACCACCCAAAATCCATTTGGTTGTCGGCATAGGCTCACCACTAACCTTGACATCAAAGTTGAAGTTCATACCAGCCTTGATGCGGACCTCGATCAAGTTGGTCCTGTCAATCTTAGGAGCCAAGTTGCGTGGCTTGGCAATAATGGTTGGTGTCTCATTGCTAGCGTCACCAGGTCCAGCAGCATTCACAGCACGTACACGGAATTGATAACCTTGACCTTCAATTAAATCAGGCACAGTAGCCTTGCATTGATCTCCAGGTACCTCAAGAGCCTTCTCCCATTCGCCAAATTTGTCCTTCTTTTCAACGATATAAGCAGTGATTGGAGCACCACCATCATCTTTTGGCGGGGTCCACGCAAGATCAACGTGATCTTTGTCCCAGTCGGTAGCCTTAAGATGACCAGGCGCGCCGGGTTCATCGAAGGGATTCTTTGCAATGATGGATTCAGCTGCCTCGAGAGGTTTGGACTCACCCTCGGCATTCACAGCAGCTACCCGGAACTTGTACTCTTTACCAGGAGTCAAACCAGTGACTTCCATTCCAGGTTCAGTAGAACGTCCAGCAGGTACCCAGCAACCGGTTTCTGGATCCATCTTCTCCACTTGGTAGTATTCGATGGGGGTACCACCATCGTCTTTTGGACGCTTCCACTTCAACTTGCAGCCATTCTTGTTAATGTCCGAAATAGCAAGTGGTCCTTCTGGTGGTGTTGGTTTGTCAGTTACAGTGACAGTGACGGTATGGGTATCCTTTCCTGAAGAATTGCTGGCTGTGACGTTGTACTCTCCAGAATCTTCACGTCTTGCTGGTCTGATAACCAACTTAGTGTTGTAGTCAACATTTGTGATATCAATGCGCTTGTCATTGCTCATCTTGGAACCTTGGAATCTCCATTCGACAGTTGGGGCTGGTTCACCAATGATATTTGCGTCGTATTTCAGAGCAGAGCCAGCAGAGATGGTAATATCGTGCAAGTAACGTCTGTCAATACGTGGAGCCAAGAATCTAGGCTTAGCAATGAAGGTCTTGCTTGGTTCAGATGGTTCACTCTGTCCAGCCTTATTCAAAGCAATTACCCTAAATTGGTATTCATTGCCCTCAATCAAACCATTGACAATGCCAGTTGGGTTTGGACTAGTTGTTTCAACAGCCTTCTCCCACATCGGACTGTACTTATCCTTCTTTTCGATGATGTATCCGGTAATTGGGGAACCACCATCAGATGGAGGTTCAGTCCACTTAAGTTCACAGTGCTGAGCGGACCAATCAACAGGTTCTGGTGCTCCAGGTTTACTCGGAGTCGTGAACGGATCTCTGGCAATGATGCTACCCAGAGTTTCAAGTGGTTCAGACTCACCCTCTTTGTTTACAGCCTTTACGCGGAATTTGTATTCATGACCCGGTATCAATCCATCTACTTTCAGCTCGGGGTTGTTACCCAAAGTCTTACCAGCTGGTAACCACATTCCTGACTCAGGATCGAACTTCTCAACAATGTAACCCTCAATTGGTTCACCACCATCGTCCTTGGGCTTCTTCCACTTGAGTGTGCATCCATCTTTGTGGATATCCAAGACCTCTAAAGGTCCCTCGGGTTTGCCTGGTTTGGAAATGACGTTGATCTCCACCTCAGCGGTGTCCTGGCCGTATTTGTTAGTTGCTTGAATTTTATAGACTCCAGTATCTTTCCGTTCGGGTGTGTCGTTGAAGAATTTGGAGTTATAAGGCTTGTCTTCGATGCGAACGCGAGGCGAAGCAATGGACTTTCCGTCTAAGGTCCACGCGACCATCGGAGCGGGCTCACCAGAAATTTTTACATCGATGTAAATGGGTTCGCCTTCCTTCACATTAATAGTGCGCAAGTTCTTTCTATCAATCTTAGGAGCCACTGTAAACAAATGGAATTAGTGTAAAGTTTGTTTTAATTGTCTGCAATAAGCTTACGTCGTCTTGGCTTCGTAATAACAGATTTAGATGCGCCACTAGGTTCACCTGGACCAGCTGCGTTAACGGCACGCACGCGGAATTCGTATTCGACTCCTTCATCCAGGTTTTCGGCGGTACCCTTCGTATCATTCGGGCCTGTTTCACCAGCTTTTTGCCACTTAGTTGAGCCTTTCTCACGCTTTTCGATGATGTAACCAGTGATTGGAGACCCACCATCATTTGCTGGTGGGGTCCATCTAAGGTCAACGTGATCCTTGTCCCAATCAGTAACTTCGGGTATGCCAGGAGCACCAGGTTCATCTGAAAAGAAACACCACTGTTACCACAAACTTTATAAAATATGACATAAAACATACCGAATGGATTCTTAGCAATGATACTCTTATCAGCTTCAAGTGGTTCTGATTCGCCCTCTGAGTTTACAGCCGCAACTCTGAACTTATACTCTTTGCCAGGTTCCAGGTTATTCAGCTCAAGTTTTGGTTCCTTGGCTCTACCAGCAGACATCCAACGTCCGGTATCTGGGTCCAATTTCTCTACTTGGTAGTATTCTACAGGAACGCCACCATCGTCTAATGGCGGGTTCCACTTTAACGTGCAACCTTCTTTGTGGATATCACTGATCTTCAATGGGCCTTCAGGTTTGCTAGGCTTGTCAAGAACCTTAATCTCAACAGTGGCTTCATCCTTACCACACTGATTTTCAGCCTTCAGCATTAAGGTACCACTATGAGCCCGAGTTGCCGAGGCAATAACAAATTTGGTCTTGTAATCTTCGATATCAATAGTAATATCATCGCGCTTCTCAATGCGAGCTTTGTTGAGGAACCAGGTTTTACTTGGTATAGGTTCACCACTGACCTTAACATCCAATCGGATTTGTTGACCAGCCTTGACTGTCAAATCCTTGATGGTGCTTCTATCAATCTTAGGTGCAACAAACCTATCCTTGGCGGTGATGGTATCCGAAGCAGCAGAAGGTTTGGATTCGCCACCCTTGTTGACTGCCTTTACGCGGAATTGATACTTTTGACCTTCAATGAGATCAGGAACCTTTGCTTCGCATTTGTTCCCAGGGACTTCCAAGACCTTGATCCATTTGGTACCAGCTGGGTCTTTCTTCTCAACAATGTATCCAGTAATAGGAGCACCACCGTCCTCCTTTGGTGGAGCCCATTTAAGGTCAGCGTGGTTACGGCTCCAGTCTTTAACCTCAGGTTTGCCAGGAGCTTCAGGTGCCTTGAATGGATTTTTGGCTGTAGTAGGTACATCAGTAATGAGAGGTTCTGATTCTCCTTCCGAGTTAATAGCTTTAACACGGAACTGATAGTCTTTTCCTTCAGTCAGGCCAGAGACATCAGCTTCAGGGGTCTTAGTTGTTGTAACTGGAACCCAACGACCTGTTTCGACATCTTGACGCTCAACGACGTATCCCTGAATGGGTTCACCACCATCATCCTCTGGTGGTTCCCATTTGAGTTTGCAGCCTTCTGCAGTAACATCAGACACCTTAAGAGGACCTTTAGGTTTGGATGGCTTGCTCAGGACGTTAATCTCTACCTCGACGGTATCAATACCACTCTCGTTCTTAGCAGTAACAATGTACATTCCAGTATCAGCACGTTTGCATTTTTGAAGGATGAAGCAAGTATGGTAATCTTCATTTTCAATCTTCAGGCGATCATTGCTTCTAAGAACTGCCTCCTTAAGAGTCCAGGTAACAACAGGCGCAGGTTCACCCGTAACATCAGCCTCCATGCGAAGCATTTGTCCAACACGGACAACCTTCTTTTGGAGGTTTTTCCTGTCGATTCTTGGTGCCACTATAATAAAAATTAAATTTACCATATTCTAGGAAATACCTGTGAGAACATAAAACATTTAACAAATAACAATAGACAACACTTACAAAATCTGGGTTTAGCAATAACAGGTTTGGACGGATCACTGGGTTCACTAGGTCCTGCTTTATTGACAGCCACAATACGGAACTCATATTCATGTCCTTCTTCCACAGACTCAACACGTCCCGTGTTCCTATCTCCGGAAACAATGGCTGCATCAACCCAGCCTCTGCCGGCTTTGTCGTGCATCTGAATGATATACTTTTCAATTGGAGCACCACCATCACTTGACGGTGGCTTCCAAGCCAATTCAACAAAGTCCTTGTCCCAATCTTTAAGATCAGGCCTGCCAGGTTTACCAGGTTCATCGAATGGATTCTTGGCTATGATCGACTTTTCAGTTTCAAGAGGTTCAGACTCTCCTTCTTTGTTTACTGCTTTGACGCGGAATTTATAAGGTTTGCCTTCCTGAAGGCCAGTAATATTGGCTTCAGGTTCTGAACTCTTTCCACAGGGTATCCAAGCACCGGTATTGGGGTCAAGTTTCTCAATCTCGTAATAATCAATAGGGGAGCCACCATCATCTTCCGGTTTCTTCCACTTCAATTTGCAGCCGTGCTTAGTAACATCAGATACTTCCAATGGACCTTTGGGCTTGCCGGGTTTACCAAGGACAGAGATCTCAATATCGGCAGTGTCTTCACCAACTTCGTTTTTGGCAACAATGGTGTATTTGCCAGATTGGGCACGTTTGGCCTTCATGACAAAGAACTTGGTATTGTAGTCAATACAATCAATGCGGTAGATATCATCGCTAGCTAGTTCTTTGCCATCCTTGAACCAGGTGATCTTTGGTGGGGGTTCACCAGCAACGTTGACGTCCAAATGAATTGAGAGGCCACTCTTGATAGTCAATGCGGTCAAGTTAGTGCGGTCAATTAATGGTTTCACTGTAAAAAATAGTTTAATAACACAAACTCAAGATCCTATTTTATAATAACTTACAGTATCTGGCCTTGGCAGTATGCCAGTTGGTCTGCTCAGATGGCTCAGAAGGTCCGGCCTTGTTCACAGCCCTTACGCGGAACTTATACTGGTTACCCTCTTCCAAGCGAGGTACACTTCCAGTGCATGTAGGTCCAACTTCAGCAACCTTAACAAACTGTCCCACAAATTTATCCATGGCTTCGATAACGTAGCCAGTAATAGGGGCACCGCCATCACGGACTGGTTTCTCCCACTTGAGTTTAACAGAGTGTTCGTCCCAGTCAATGATTTCAGGAAGACCAGGTGGTGCAGGAATATCGTAGGGGTTCTTGGCAATGATAGCATTGTCAGTTTCAAGAGGCTCAGATTCACCCTCTTCGTTAACGGCCTTAACTCTAAAGTGGTACTTCTTGTTTGGTTCCAAACCAGTAATCTCTTGGTCTAGTTTATCAGCATCAACAAAACCTGCAGGAATCCAGCGACCGCTACCAGCCTCAGACTTCTCTATAGTGTAACCAGTGATGGGGAGACCGCCATCGTCCTTAGGTTTATTCCACTTAACACGGCAGCCTTCCTTGTGAACATCATAGACTTCCAAAGGTCCCTCAGGTTTACCAGGTTTGTCTAAGATAATCACCTCCACAGGTGCTTCATCAAAGCCTGAGTCGTTTTCGGCCTTGATGGTGTAGGTACCAGTATCTTTACGGCTAGTATCCGAAATGGAGAACTTGGTGTTGTAGTCCTCGTTCTCAATTTTGGTATGTGGACCATTTTCCAAGACCTTGTTGGCAAAGCTCCAGGTTATAGTTGGTGGAGGTTCACCCTTAACATCAACATCGAATTTGACCAACTGTCCAGCACGAACCTTCACAGTGTGCAGTTTCTCACGGTTGATCATTGGTCTAAGATGGCGTGCCTTAGCAACATGTTGTCCAGTTGGGTCAGATGGTTCACCAGGACCTGCTTTGTTTACAGCTCGTACACGGAACTGATAGGTGTTTCCTTCTTTCAGGCCAGGGACAGTACAATCACAATCAGGGATATAAGTTGTATGGATTTCATCCCAGGAGGTCGAAAATTTCTCTTTCTTCTCAATAACATATCCAGTGATCGGAGCGCCGCCATTGAATTTTGGAGCAGTCCATTTAAGATCAACACGATCCGCATCCCAGTCGACAATCTCTGGAGTTCCTGGTTTGCCAGGAGCATCGAAGGGATTCTTAGCAATGATAGGCTTGTCTGTAACTAGTGGTTCAGACTCGCCCTCGTCATTCACGGCCTTGACACGGAACTCATACTCGTGTCCTTCAGTTAATCCCTTGACGTCCATCTCCGTATCGTTGGTACGTCCCACAGGCACCCAACGGTTGTTAGCTTTATCCAGTTTTTCAATGATGTAACCCGTAACTGGCTTACCACCATCATCCTCAGGTTTCTCCCACTTGAGTTTGCAACCGGTTTTGGTGACATCGGCAACCTTAAGAGGGCCCTTGGGTTTACCAGGAGCAGCTAAAAAAATATAAAATTAGCCCTTCTAAAATGAGATCGTAAAAAATACATACACAGAATGTTGACTTCCACCTCAGCCTCATCAAACCCATGTTCATTTACAGCTTTAATTTTGTAAGTACCATAGTTCTTCCTGACAGAGTTTGTGATGGTAATCTTGGTGTTGTAATCAACATTTACAATCTCCACGTTGCCTTCAGACTTAACTTCCTTATCATTTTGGAACCATGTGATAGTTGGTGGTGGTTCACCACGCACATCAACATCATATTTAACGACCTTGCCCGCACGGACAATGATTGGTTTTAGGTTGGTACGATCAATTCTTGGTTTCACTGGAATATGACTATTAAAAACTAAACTAAACGGGGCTCTAAAAACTTACAAGCTCTATGTTTGATGATCTGCATGTTGGAAGCATCTGAAGGTGTACCAAGACCTGCCTTATTGACAGGAATAACCCTGAACTGGTATTCACCCCTCTCTTTAAGATCTTCAATTCTGGCTTCTAATTGATCACCGGGCACCTCACCAGCTTTCTCCCAATCTGGCTTATATTTGTCTTTCTTTTCAATGATGTACTTCTCAATTGGAGCTCCACCATCGCTCTTAGGTTTGGTCCATTTAAGGTTAACACCCTTATTATCATAGTCGACAATTTCTGGTGTTCCTGGTTTACCGGCAGTTTCAAACGGATTTTTAGCAAGGGTGCTCAAGTCAGTCACAAGTGGATCGGAATCACCCTCGTCGTTGACAGCAGTAACCCTGAATTTATATTCAGATCCTTCATTGAGACCGGTGACTTCAAACTCCAATTTCTCAGGGGATGCCATTTTATCTACTGGAATACGGCCACAACGGACCCATTTGCCAGTAGCAAGATCCATTTTTTCAATTTCGTACTCCTTGATAGGAACACCACCATCATCTTCGGGTTTCTTCCATCCAACTTTGCATTTCGTGGCAGTAACATCACTAACCTCAAGTGGACCCTTGGGTTTACCAGGCCTACCCAAAACGGTCAATTCCACAGTAACCTCATCCTTACCATTCTTGTTCTCTGCGATCAAAGTATACTTTCCAGTATCTTTACGAATCGCACTGGTCAGAGTAAAATCGGTATGGTAATCAACGTTTTCGATTTTAATACGGTCACTGTTGGTCAGCGGAATGTCATCACGCCATACCCATTTGACATTTGGTGGAGGTTCACCAGAAATGTCCACGGACCACTTATGGGTCCTTCCTGCTTTGATGGTAACGGATTTGAACATGTCACGGTCGATGCGGGGTTTAACTGTAAGACAAAACATGTAACACAAAACATACAAAACAAGAACAAGGACAACATACGGTTCTTGTGTTTACAGATGTGATTATCTGTAGGTTCAGAAGGTTGACCGGGACCTGCCTTGTTGTGAGCACGTACACGGAACTGGTATACCATCTTCTCTTTGAGTTCTACGACCTTACCCTCGGGTTCAGGACCTTCAGTTTTTGCAACCTCAATCCAGTCAGGACTGAACTTGTCTTTCATCTCAATGGTGTAGTGAGTAATAGGACGGCCACCATCAGATTCGGGTTTGGCCCATTTCAGAGTGACACTCTTATTATCATAATCGATGATTTCAGGTTTACCCGGCATTCCTGGCTCATCGTAGGGATTTTTGGCAGTGATAGCTTCATCAGTTTCAAGTGGTTCAGACTCTCCCTCCTTGTTCTTGGCCCTGACGCGGAACTTGTACTTCTTCTTTGGAGTCAGTCCCTTGAATGTGAACTTATCTTCATTGGGACCAACTTCACCGGCTGGGATCCAACGACCGGTGTCCATATCCAACCTTTCAAGAACGTATCCAGTCAGATCGGTACCACCACTATCATCAGGGCGCTGCCATTTGACAGTGATGTGGTCTGCACGAACTTCTTCCACCTTTAGAGGACCTCTGGGTGGTGATGGTTTGTCGAGGACAATAACATCAGCTGTACCTTCTACTGTACCCGAACTGTTGTGTAGTCTAAGAATGTATTTACCGCTATCAGCACGGGTCACTCTCCGTACAGTGATAACAGTATTCCTCTCGTATTTATCAATGGTAATTCTTTCTTCAGCATCCTGTTTGATTTCCTTCTTTTCCAACAACCATGTAACTTCAGGTTCGGGTTCACCTCCATATTTGATATCATACTTAATAACCTGTCCCTTCTTAACAATAAGAGGTTTAAGACCATCACCAATAATGAAGGGCTTGACAAATCTGCTCTTAGCAATAATCGGCTTGGTAGCGTCACTGGGTTCACCAGGACCTGCCTTATTAACAGCCCGCACACGAAATTCGTACTGTTGACCCTCCTTCAAACCAGGAACCGTTCCAGTAAATTGGTCTCCGGGCACTTCAATACCTTTAGACCATTCCTGACCAAACTTCTCTTTGAATTCAATAATGTAAGATGTAATTGGGGCACCGCCATCACTGTCTGGTTTGTCCCATTTAAGGTCGGCATGATCCTTATCCCAATCGGTAAGGTCGACATTCTTGGGTTTGCTAGGCTCATCCCATGGATCTTTGGCAAGTACATTCTTACCAAAGGTAGCTGGTTCACCTGCGCCAAGTTTATTTACAGCGCGAATCCTGAATTTGTAGGTTTTCTTTGGAATGAGATCCTCAACCTTGAACGAAAGTGGGGAACCAGCCGGCACCTCACCAACATTTTCCCAACCGGCTGAAGATAAAAAGACAAACATGCGTCATGGACAAACATGGGACCAGACAAGGACAAAAACAAAATGTCTTTGACATATAAACATTTGAGTACTGAAGATACCTACCTTTAAGACTAATATCCTGACGTTCAACAATGTAATGAGCAATCGGGGCACCGCCATCATCCTTTGGTTTCTTCCATTTCACAGTGCAGTTATCTTGGAAGACTTCAACAACATCGACTTCTTCAGCTGGTCCAGGTGTCTCCTGCATGATGATGTTAACATCCTTGATGTCGTCACCTTGGGCATTGGATAATTTGATCTGGTACTTGCCAGATTGGTCCCTGGATGGTTTCTTAAATTTATAGGTCACCTTGTTCTCACCGATGATCACATCAACTTCCTTCAAAGGCAGAATTTTGCCATCTTTAATGATCTTTGCTTCCACTGGAGTTTGTCGGGTACCCTCAATCGTGTAGGGTACATCCATGAGAATAACAGACGCAGCTGGTGCTTCAAATGTTGATGGGAAGTCAATAATAGGTTTGCTCTCACCCTTCTTGACGGACAACTTCATTGAAGATTGAAGTTTGCCAGACTCACACATGATCTCACCATCATCTTCCATCTCCAACTTATTAATGACTAATTGATGTCTGCCACCGCCCAGGTTCTTAATCTCAACTCTCTCAGATGGTTCAATTGGTTTACCATTGAAGGTCCAATCAGCCGGAGCGGTTTTATCTTGAAGCTCAATTTCCAGAATAAGCTTATCTCTTTCAATGGCTTCAGTATCCTTCAATTTCTTATTAAATCTGTTCAGATAGTTGATAACAATTTCGGCCTCTGTTTTATCTGCATTGCTGACACAAGAATACATTCCAGCATCGGTGATCTTTGCATCCTTGATAACCAACTTTCTCTTACGGCCATCCTTAGAAATTACCTTCAATTTATCTCCAGTGATCTCCTGGTCACCCTTAAACCATTTTACATCACCACCCGCATCGTCCAACTCACAGAGCAGAGTAATATTTTCTTTCTCGACCAATTGTTGGGATTTAAGGACTTTCACAAACTTGTAAGGATACTCAGTGATGGTAACTTGGGTAGATGTAACATTGTTCTCAGTTTGCTTCTCCAGTTTACAATGATACTCATCGCTATCAGTCAACAGAGAGTCCTTAATGACCAAGGTGCATTTTCCTGCTAAATCTTTAGAGATCGAATAGCGATCGCCCTCTTCTAGTTTGGTGGTACCCTTGTACCAACCAATGATGGCCATGTTTGAACTGACAATACACTCAAGAATGGTTTCGTGCTTAGTATAACCTTCGATCTTCTTCTTAAGATGTTTAGTAAAGGTGTAGACCGGGTCGGGCTCAGCGACCTCAAGGAAGCCTGTGCTGGAAACACCTCCAATTTCAATTGTGTATTTACCCGTATCTTCTACTTTCGGATTCATAATGATGAGCACGTAGGAATCGTTTTCGTTCTTGAATTTGTACTTGGAGCCAGGGAAGAGTTCCTAAAATCATGCTAAGTAAATAATTATCTTAAAGTTAAACTTTTCCCAGTTACGTCTTTTCTGAAGAGCCATTTTGGTTTGGCATTGGGCTTCGAGAAATTGCAATCAAAGACAACCTTCTTATCCTTGCCTTCCTTGGCAAATTGATCGATCAGCGGCTTCAAGAAAGATTCCTTTTTCTGCAAATACAATCCTCAAATAAGCACCCTTCTTAGGATAATTCATGCAGGTAACAACCAAACAACAACAAAATATAATACATGTCTTTAAAAGTGGTTCTGTGTGAAAAATACCCAAAAATTCATATAAACATTTTGTAAAAATCCATCTGCAAAAAGAACAAACTTGTAAAAAAATCTTGATAAAAGTGATTAAAAAGTGTCGTGGAGTGTTGAGCTCCCAACGTCATGCGAATCCATCGATGCAGACAACATCTATTTCGGAAGGTATCACGACCAAGAATTAGCTGATATGGTGCGAGAAGTAAATAAAGCAGGGGTCTGACAAAGGGGGTAGCGTATTCTACAGCAAATGGGGGGAGCAACATTGACTATGGTACTTTCGGCAAGAGGGGCATTTTGAATTCAGGGTTCAAATCATATCGTGGGAGAATGGTGTGGGGCCACAACAACGTGCATCATTTGGTGATACAACAAGATCTGGTGGCGGACCTCCTTTCGTTCGAAATGATGCAGGACGGGCCAATCTGGTATTAGTTCAGCTAGTGATGGCCGCCGGGAGGAAACCGGTGTCAACTACAAACAAAAACTACAACTCATCAGAGAAACGAGAAGGAATCGCGGCGAGAAGGGGGGCGGTGGGCAATACGGACTAAAATCAATTGTTCATCGCAAATTCATTCATTCCTTCGGTATTTTGCATCGGTAGGCAGTTAGGCTTTAAAACTGTTCTCAGCGGGTGTTAGATCATTGTGTGAGTGGATTAGTTCGGCTGAACACTCGGTGAATTCTCGTATTCGGATTTATATCGAATTCGGTGCGTTAGGTCAATCGTTTCGATTGGTTTTAGCGCAAAAAGAAGCGGAGTGTTGCAAAGTCAGATTGCCAACCTTTGGATGTTCGGTTTGCATCAGGCTCGGCCAATCGTCGCCGATAATCTCGTCCAGAGACAGCCGCCGCTGAATGTTAAAAACGTCCTAGAAAGCAGGACAACCTAAGCGTACTGTACAAGAGATTAATCACATGGTTTAAGAGGGTGAGTGATAATGACATTTTGTGGTTATTCCGGTCTAAAAGTTACAACACCAAAAACACATGCCAAATATTTTCTCCCATTATTTTTTGCAATTTTGGAACTGTAAGAAAATAATTTAATAACTAATATGGAACAATAATTTGAAAATATATATGGAATTTAACCTAATTTAGTTTAGTAAAACTCTTTGATTTTTTTTTAAATTAAAACTTTGGAAAACTAAATTATAAATAAGATGTAAAAACGCGTCCATTTTAAGTGGAACAAGTTTTAATCTAATTAGTTCAGTACTGAACAT
>JAODGA020074049.1:948129-960535 GCA_027574885.2 Drusilla canaliculata
TTAAAAATAGAGTGGAAGAAAGACGCGTTATCGTGAGCAACTGGGACAAAACACATCATTTATTCTCAGTTATCCGGCGACTTGTAAAAAGAGACACTATTAATTATACTGACAGATGTGACTCCTGAATGTCCCGGACAATAACTCATCTGCTGCATTTTGTCCGGTGAAACTTTTGCTGGCGTGCGCACAGTGAGACAGAGTGATGGCGCATTTGTAATTGACTGGTTGTTGGTTGTTTGCAGCAAATGGACGCACTGCAAGTGAAGCGGACGCGTTTTAAATCCGAGCTATCAGTGCTTAAATTCGAGCATTATCACGCGTTTGCAAGTTTTTACGATGGCGTGTACGTCGAGCGTGCATTGAGCGATGCGAAGTGGTTGGCGTATTTGCGCAAATTCCACGAGCGGATGTGGACTGTATTCGTGGACGCAACTCGATTAAATTTGAGCTTCTTCATTTATGAAATGGATTTCAACGAGAACGCTAATCCGCTTTTTTGCATCACAATCGAGTGGCGGAACGGGCGGATTGAGGGATCGCCGGCGTTGCGCGCCGACAGCGATGGGGATGTTGATTTCCTGACATGCGTCGAGCGAATCCTCGAGGAAATCTACGCCATGGCAAACAAATTAACCCCATGCGAGGAGAACTTAACCGCACTCGTCGCTGACAGCGAAGTGAGAAAAATGAGCGACACGATTCGCACGCGTTGCCGCGCTATGAACGCTTGCATTTTGGAGTATTTGACGCAGTTCGATGATTACAGATGTCTCTGGCTTTCCGAGAAGGAGACATATCTAAAATATTTTCTCCAATATGCTCATCTAATTACAATTGATAATTGGCTTTCTTTGAATGATTCTAAACAGTTGATCGACAAAGAAAAGAAATCTCCTACTTTAGATCAATTTAAACAACAAATTTCTTACTTTGAAGAATTATGTCTTAAAATAGAGGACATGAAAGATGAACATATTTTCCAAAGATGGTTGCTGCTTGATATTAAACCACTAAAACAAGCTCTAATTAATGAGATAAACAAGTGGGCGCATTGCTTCAAGCAGCATTTGTACGATTGTGTAATCAACGGGATAACTGAGTTAGAGGAGTTCATAATCGACGCGGTTGAACTTATTGCTAAGCCTGTGACAACCAGTGACGCGAATGCTGATGGACTAATCAACATTATGAGCTGGCTGGCAAAGATCAAAGACCGGCAACTGATCACCGACAACATGTTCCAGCCGCTGCGTATGATTATCGACCTGTTGACTTACTACGACGTCGACTTTCCGGAAGCCGTTTGCGTGCGCCTGCTGGAGTTGCCGGCAAAGTGGGACGCGTGTAAGAAAGTCGCCCACGTGACAAAGCAAATTATGGCGCCGTTGCAGGCGAGCCAGGTGAATGTCATCCGCAGGAAGCTGTCGCTCTTTGATGCTCAACAGCAATTGTATCGGGAGCACTTCAAGCGTTTGCCGATCTTTGCGTACAACTGCGCGGGGATCTACGCTAAGCTGGACCGATGCCATTTGGAGCTCGCCGCGTTGGAGAGCAGCGTGGAGCGTTTGTGGGCGCAGGGTGGGCTGTTTGAATTGCAGATGCCCGAATTTAAGCACGTGGCGGCAACGCGACGCGAGCTGCGGTTGCTCAAGGAGCTGTGGGACTATGTGGTCATGTGTAATTCCTGGATCGACGAGTGGAAGCACACGCCGTGGAAGCTCATCGACGTCGAGGCGATGGACATGGACTGCAAGAAGTTCGGGAAGGATCTACGCGCCATGGACAAGGAGCTGCGCGTGTGGGACGTTTACATACAAATGGAGGCCAACCTCAAGAATATGCTAACCTCCCTTCGGGCTGTTACCGAACTGCAGAACCCTTCCATTCGAGAGCGCCATTGGAATCAACTCATGAAAACTATCAAGGTGAGTTATCTTAGGGTTAAGTGCACTCGCTTTACATATACAAATTGGTTGCTTTTAACAGACGCCCGGTTTGAATCAATCTTATTACACCGTAAGTATTTGTAGAACATGCAACAATAAACATTTTTAAACTTACTGATTTCTTTCTTTTATCATCATATCATTATCACAATCCTTCATTCTTTCAAACAACTTAGGTAAAATTTGTAATGGATCCTGGAACGACCTTAAACGATTTGCTAGCTTTACGTCTGCATGAGTATGAGGATGAAGTAAGGAACATCGTTGATAAGTCGATTAAGGAAGTCACCATGGAAAAAACAATCAGAGATTTAGATGAAACCTGGTCGTCGCAAGCGTTCGACTTTGAGGTACACGAGCGCACTCAAATCAATATCCTCCTAGTCCCCGAGGAACTAATTGAAATCGTAGAGGATCATCAAGTGCAGCTGCAGAATATGCTGACTTCTAAGTTTATCGAGTTTTTTTATCAGGAGATCACCGACTGGCAGAAGAAGCTCTCAAATATTGACCAGGTGATTGCTGTATTTCTTGACGTGCAGCGCAAGTGGGGCTACTTGGAGTCGATTTTCATCGGCTCGGAAGATATTCGCAGTCAATTGGCGGATGACTCGCAACATTTTGACGACATTGATGCAGAGTTTAAGAGTGTTTTGCAGCGCGTGCATAATCAGCCTAACATACTTACTGCGACGAATACGGAGGGCTTCTACGAGCAGCTCGAGCGTCAGCTCGCCGCGCTCGTCCAGTGCGAGAAGGCCTTAAACGACTACTTGGAAACAAAGCGGCTGGCGTTCCCACGCTTCTATTTTTTATCCTCGGCCGACTTGCTTGACATTTTAAGCAATGGGAATCATCCCGCGTTGATTCAGCGACATTTAACTAAGCTGTTTGATTCCTTAGCAAAATTGTGTTTTGCGGGCGCGGCTGACAAGCGCGCGACGGCGATGTTTTCGAAGGAGAACGAGGAGCGGGTGGACTTTGATGCGGCGTGTGCGTGCGTCGGCAAAGTTGAGATATGGTTGGGCGCGTTGATCGACACGATGCGCGAGACGCTGCGAAAGTTGTTTGCGCGCGCGGTGAGCGCGTACGAAGAGCGAGCGCGTGAGCGCTGGATCTACGAGTATCCCGCTCAGGTTGCGCTCGTTTGCATTCAGATTTGGTGGTCCACGGAGACGCAGCACGCGTTCGCGCGCTACGAGGAGGGCTACGAGCACGCGCTCAAGGACTACAACAAGAAGCAGATTAGCCAGCTGAACACGCTCATCTCGCACTTGCTCGGCGAACTGAGCGCCGGCGATCGGCAGAAGATCATGACGATCTGCACGATCGACGTGCACTCGCGGGACGTGATCAATAAGCTGATAACGATGAAAGTCGAGAACGCGCAGGCGTTCCAGTGGCAGAGTCAATTACGCCATCAATGGGATGTGCAGCGCGAGGATTGCGATGGGAATATATGCGATGCGCAGATCCGATATCAGTACGAATACTTGGGCAACACGCCGCGTCTGGTAATCACGCCGCTCACCGATCGCTGCTACATCACGCTCACGCAGAGCCTGCACCTCGTGATGGGTGGCGCGCCCGCCGGCCCCGCCGGCACCGGCAAGACGGAGACCACCAAGGACCTGGGCAAAGCGCTCGGGATCATGGTATACGTATTCAATTGTTCGGAGCAAATGGATTACAAATCGGTGGGTAATATTTACAAGGGATTGGTGCAGACTGGCACGTGGGGCTGCTTCGATGAGTTTAATCGAATCTCCGTCGAGGTGCTCTCCGTCGTCGCCGTTCAAGTGAAAACGATCCAGGACGCAATCAAACATCGCAACGTGAGCTTTCGATTCTTGGAGGAAGAAATTAAACTCGTCGATACGGTGAGTGATATTTGTTTCGCTGCGGGCGTTTTCTTAGAATGAAACTCTTTCTCTTTAACAACAGGTTGGCATTTTCATTACGATGAATCCGGGCTATGCGGGCCGCACGGAGCTGCCGGAGAATTTGAAGGCATTGTTCCGGCCCTGCGCCATGGTGGTGCCCGACTTTGAACTAATTTGCGAGATAATGCTTGTTGCCGAGGGCTTTCAAGACGCTCGTATTTTGGCACGTAAATTTATCACGCTGTACACGCTGTGCAAGGAGCTGCTGAGTAAGCAGGACCACTATGATTGGGGCTTAAGGGCAATTAAATCCGTGTTGGTCGTGGCAGGCGCTCTTAAACGCGGTGACCGACAGCGACCGGAAGATCAGGTGCTAATGAGAGCACTCCGTGATTTTAATATTCCGAAAATTATCACCGACGACGTCTCAATCTTCATGGGATTGATTCGAGATCTCTTTCCTGCGTTGGATGTACCCCGTAAACGGGATGCGGAGTTTGAGAAACTCGTGAAAAAATCGAGCGCAGATTTGCGTCTGCAGGCGGAGGATAACTTTGTGCTGAAAGTGGTGCAGCTGGAAGAGTTATTTGAAGTACGGCATTCGGTGTTTATCATCGGGTTTGCCGGCACTGGAAAGTCGATGGTCTGGAAGACGTTATTCAAGACGTACGTGAACCAGAAGCGACGGCCCGTGTTCAACGACCTCAACCCGAAGGCAGTCACCAACGACGAACTCTTTGGGGTGATAAATCCAGCAACGCGTGAGTGGCGCGATGGTTTGTTTTCGGCAATTATGCGCGAGCAGGTTAACTTGCCCGGTAACTCGCCGCGATGGATTGTCCTCGACGGCGATATCGATCCCATGTGGATCGAGTCTCTGAATACGTTGATGGATGATAATAAGGTGTTGACTTTAGCCAGCAATGAGCGCATCGCGTTGACGCCTCACATGCGACTTATCTTTGAGATTGCTAATTTGCGCACAGCCACACCAGCGACTGTCTCACGCGCTGGCATTCTCTACATCAATCCCAAAGATCTCGGTTGGAATCCATACGTCGCGTCCTGGCTTGACACGCGCGGCAATCCGACCGAGCGCACGCTGTTGTCGTCGATGTTTGACAAATACGTGCCGGCGTGTCTGGAAGTGCTCGAAACCAAATTCAAGAAGATCACGCCACTTGTTGATGTCACGCACTTATCCATGCTCTGTCATTTATTGGACTGCTTCCTAACGCCAGACAATACACCTTTAGACTGCCCGCGTGAATGGTATGAGACGTATTTCGTTTTCTGCGCGATTTGGGCGTTTGGGTCAGCACTTTGTCAAGATCAGATCGACTGGCGCGCCGAATTCAGCAAATGGTTTGCGCACGAGTACAAAACGGTGCGCTTCCCGGCAGACGGATGCGTTTTTGATTACTACGTCGACAAGCAAACAAAACAATTCGTGCCCTGGAGCCGTTTAATCGATGGCTTCGAATTGAACGCCGAGATTACGCTCCAGGCAACTCTCGTGGAGACGATGGAAACACGGCGCGTGCGTTTCTTCCTCGATCATCTGATGAGTCGAAGGATTCCCTGCATGCTAATCGGTCCGTCCGGCTGCGGTAAGAGCGTGCTCGTGGGCAAAAAGCTCGCCTCCTTGCCGGAGAACTATCAGGTTACGAACGTCCCCTTCAACTTCTACACGACCTCCGAGATGCTGCAAAAAATCTTGGAGAAGCCGTTGGAGAAGAAAGCCGGGCGTGTTTTTGGACCGCCCGGCAACAAGCAGATGGTGTACTTTATTGATGATCTGAATATGCCCGAGATAGATAAATATTTCACCGTGCAGCCGCACACGCTCCTGCAACAGCACATTGACTACCAGCACTGGTACGATCGTGGCAAGCTGTCGCTGAAAGAAATCCAGAACGTGCAGTACGTGGCGTGCATGAATCCCACCGCCGGTTCGTTCGTCATCGATCCGCGTCTGCAGCGACACTTTTGCGTGTTCTCATTAAGCGCCCCGACCGGCGATGCGCTCGCCACCATCTACGAGACGCTTCTGCGCCAGCATTTACGCGCCGGAAACTTTAACGCCGTCGTTAATAAATTATGCCCAACGGTGGTGGCTGCATCGCTCGCACTGCACCAGAAAGTCGCCGGCAACTTCCTGCCAACCGCCGTAAAATTCCACTACGTATTCAACCTGCGCGACTTGTCGAACGTCTTCCAGGGCATGCTCTTCACCACGTGCGAGGGCATCACGTCCATTACGGATTTCATCCGACTGTGGATGCACGAATCGATGCGCGTATACGGCGATAAAATGATCAGCTACAAGGATCTGGACGTGTTTACAAAAGCGCTGCATGAAATCGCCAAGAAAACTTTCGAGGAGTTTGACGAAGCCAACGTGTTGCAGAAGCCGTTAATATTCTGTCACTTCGCCGAGGGTATGGGCGATCCCAAATACTTGCAGATCTTCAAATACGAGCGTCTTCATAGACTGCTGTTGGAGGCGCTCGCCAGCTACAACGATCTGGTGGCGGCGATGAACCTGGTGCTGTTCGAAGACGCCATGAATCATATTTGCCGCATCAATCGCATTCTCGAGGCGCCACGCGGCAATCTGCTGCTGGTTGGCGTCGGCGGCACGGGGAAGCAATCGCTCACGCGGCTCGCTGCCTTCATCGCATCGCTGGACGTGACCCAGGTTCAGCTGAAAAAGGGCTACGCCATCAACGATCTGCGCCTGGATATCGCCGGCATGTACATGAAGGCGGGCATGAAAAATGTGGCGACTGCATTCTTAATGACCGATTCGCAAGTCGCCGACGAGGAATTTCTGGTGCTTGTTAATTACATGCTCGCGATCGGCGAGATCCCCGACTTGATCACCGAGGACGAGACCGAGGAGATTCTCAATCTGATGAAAAGCGAAGTAAAGGCGGCCGGGCTGGCCGATACCAGAGAGAACTGCTGGAAGTTCTATGTAGACAAAGTGCGCAAATTAATCAAAGTGGTATTGTGTTTTTCGCCCGTTGGCTCGACGCTGCGAATACGCGCGCGCAAGTTTCCGGCGATTATTAATTGCACCGCGATTAATTGGTTTCACGATTGGCCGAAGGAGGCATTATTGAATGTATCGAAACGCTTCCTGGCGGAAATTGATACGCTGCCGCCCGCGTACGTGGCGTCCGCATCGGAGTTCATGTCTTTTGTGCACATTATCGTAAACCGCATTTCTCAAACGTACTTGGCGCGAGAGAAGCGCTATAACTATACCACGCCCAAGACGTTCCTGGAGCAAATCGCACTCTACGCTAAGCTGCTTTCAAGCAAAACGCAATCACTGAAACAAAACATACTTCGGCTGGAGAACGGCTTGATGAAGCTCAAGTCAACATCGGACGAAGTGGACGCGCTGCAGGAGGTATTGGCGGTGCAAGAAGTGGAATTATCGGCGAAGAATGAAGCCGCCGATAAACTGATTAAAATTTTAAGAGCTGAAAACGAGAAGGTTGCTAAGGAGCAGGCGCTTGCAAGTGACGAGGAGGCAAAGGTGAAAATTATCGAGGAGGATGTTGCCATAAAAGCACGAATGTGCGAGGAGGATTTACGCAAAGCGGAACCGGCGCTGGAAGCCGCAATGGAGGCGCTAAACACGCTTAATAAAAATAACCTCACTGAACTGAAATCCTTTGGAAGTCCACCTGACGCCGTGGTGAACGTGTGCGCGGCCGTTTTAGTGCTCTTTGCAAAACGCGGCAAAGTACCGAAAGATCGCAGTTGGAAGGCGTGTAAAATGCTCATGGGTAAAGTGGATCAGTTCCTGAATGATTTGCTATGTTACGATAAGGAGAACATCCACGCGGATGTCGTCAGGGCGGTGCTGCCGTACGTAAACGATCCGGAGTTCGAGCCGAATAAGATCCACACAAAGTCGATCGCCGCCGCCGGACTGTGCGCATGGGTGATCAACATAATGCGCTACTACGACATCTACCTGGTCGTAGAGCCGAAGCGCAAAGCGCTGCAAAAAGCCCAGTCGGAGTTGAAATGCGCTCGGCAGACGCTGCGGGACCTTAAGGAGAAGTTGCAGCAATTGGAGAAACAATTATCGGCGTTGCGCGCCGAGTACGAGGCGGCGATTGATGCGAAACTAAAGTGTCAGCTGGAAGCCGACGCTACGACCACAATGATTAATCTGGCGCGTCGCTTAATTAATGGCCTCGCGTCGGAGAATCATCGGTGGCGCGACTCGGTGGGCAGGTTTAAGGCCGCCGTGCGGCGGCTACCTGGCGACGTGCTGCTCGTTACGGCGTTCGTCTCGTACGTCGGCTGCTTCACGCGCAAATACCGAGCCGAATTGATTAGCCAACACTGGATACCGCATCTCGGCGCCCTGCGGCCTGCGGTGCCCATGACGGAGGGCCTCGATCCACTCGCACTGCTCACCGACGATGCTGTAATTGCCAACTGGAACAACGAAGGCCTGCCGACGGATCGCATGTCCTCGGAGAACGCGACGATCCTGTCGAACACCGCCCGCTGGCCGCTGATGATCGACCCGCAGTTGCAGGGCCTCAAATGGATCAAGCAGCGCTACGCCACCGCCGACCTGGTGGTCATTCGTCTCGGCACCAAGAACTATCTCGACACGATCGAGCGCTGCGTGTCCCTCGGGAGCATTGTGCTGCTGGAGAACATCGGCGAGACAATCGACGGCGTGCTCGACCCGATCCTCAGCCGAGTGCTAGTCAAAAAGGGCAGGCTTATTAAAATCGGGGACAAGGAAGTAGACTACAACCCCGACTTTAAACTGATTATACAAACCAAGTTGAGCAATCCGCACTATAAGCCGGAAATTCAGGCGCAAACCACATTAATTAATTTTACCGTGACACGTAGTGGGCTCGAAGAGCAATTGTTAGCTGAAGTTGTTAAGGCTGAGAGACCGGAATTGGAAACATCGAAAGCGTCGTTGACGAAGCAACAGAATGATTTTAAGATTACGCTGAAAACATGCGAGGATAATCTGCTGGAACGATTGTCATCCGCAACGGGGAATATTTTAGAAGACGTCACTTTGGTGACGAATCTCGAAACCACAAAGAGCACAGCTGCAGACATCTCGTTGAAGGCTGGGGAGGCGAAAGTGACATCGGTGAAAATCGATGAGGCGCGCGAACAATACCGACCGGCGTCGGCCCGCGCGTCCCTGCTTTATTTCATCCTAAATGATTTGAATCGCATTAACCCGATCTATCAGTTCTCGCTGAAGGCGTTCACGTGCGTCTTCAAGAAGTCGCTGAGTGTGGCCGCACCTGCGTCAGATCTCCGTCAGCGCGTCGTCAATCTACTCGACAGCATCACATACAGCGTGTGCATGTACACCAGCCGCGGGCTCTTCGAGCGCGACAAATTAATCTTCCTCGCGCAGATGACGCTTCAGATACTCGTGCACAACAAAGAGATCTCACCGGTGGAGCTCGACTTTTTGCTCCGCTTCCCCGTCACGACCAATCTCACCTCGCCGTACGACTTCCTCTCCAGCGTGCTGTGGGGCGGCGTGAAGGCACTCTCATGCATGGACGGCTTCCGCGGGCTGGATAAAGACTTCGAGCACTCGCTGAAGCGCTGGCGAAAGTTTGTGGACAGCGAGTGTCCGGAAAAAGAGAAGTTGCCGGGCGAGTGGAAGAATAGGAGCGCATTGCAGCGATTATGCATCATGCGCTGTCTCCGGCCGGACAGGATGACGTGCGCCGTGCGCGCCTTCATCGAGGAGAAACTCGGCGCGAAGTTTGTTCAAGCGCGCACCATCCCCTTCGAGCAGTCCTACGAGGAGACGAGCAATTCGACGCCGATACTGTTCATCCTCTCGCCGGGCGTGAATCCACTGTTGGACGTCGCCAACCTCGGCCATCGAATGGGCTACACGTTCGAAGGTGGCAATTTTTGCGCGATCGCACTCGGTCAGGGCCAGGAGGCGATTGCGGAGGCGGCGATCGATCGCTGCACCGCACTCGGCCACTGGGTGATGCTGCAGAATATCCACCTCGTCGAGCGCTGGCTGCCGACGCTGGAGAAGAAGATCGAGCAGCAGGCAGAGCACTCGCACCCCGCCTATCGGCTGTATCTGAGCGCCGATCCTGCGGCGAACGTGCTACCGCAGGGCATTCTCGAGTCGTCGATTAAAATCACCAATGAGTCGCCGACCGGCATGCTCGCTAATTTGCACAAGGCGCTGGATAATTTCACCCAGGAGACGCTCGAGATGTGCACCAAGGAAGTGGAATTCCGCGCGATCCTCTTCTCGCTGTGCTACTTCCACGCGGTGGTTGCCGAACGGCGCAAGTTCGGCCCGCAGGGCTGGAACCGCGACTATCCGTTCAACGTGGGCGACCTAACAATCAGCGTAAACGTCCTCTATAATTACCTGGAGAACAATAGCAAAGTGCCGTGGGAGGATCTGAGATACCTCTTCGGCGAGATAATGTATGGGGGGCACATCACGGATGATTGGGATCGACGGTTGTGCAGGAATTATTTATTGGAGTATATGCAACCGCTCCTCCTCGACGGCGAATTGCATTATGCGCCAGGATTTCGCGCGCCAACCAATACGGACTACGTCGGTTATCATCGGTATATCGACGAGCAGCTGCCAACGGAGTCACCGTATTTGTATGGATTGCATCCGAACGCGGAGATCGGCTTCCTCACTGGGACATCCGAAGTGATGTTTAAGACCATTTTCGAAATGCAGTCGCACAACTTGGAGATCGCCAGCGGGGTTGGAATGTCCCGGGAGGAGAAAGTCCGCGCATTGCTGGACGAAGTCCTCGAGAAACTTCCGGAAGCGTTCAGCATTAAAGAGATGATGGCCAAAGTTGAGGACCGCACGCCGTACGTGGTCGTCTGTCTGCAGGAGTGCGAACGCATGAATACACTCATGGCTGTCATGCGGACGTCGCTGAAAGAGTTGGGTTTGGGGTTGAAGGGCGAGTTGACAATCACGCCGGACATGGAGGAACTGGAGGGCGAGCTGTTTCTGGACAAGGTCCCGCATAGCTGGTCGGCGGTGGCGTATCCGAGTCTACTGCCGCTCGGCCAATGGGGCGCCGATTTGAATATGCGAATTAAGGAGTTGGAAAATTGGACGACGGACTTTTGCGTGCCGAACAGCGTGTGGCTGGGCGGGCTGTTCAATCCGCAGAGCTTCCTCACGGCAATCATGCAGCAAACGGCGCGCAGGAACGAGTGGCCGCTGGACAAGATGTGTCTGCACACGGAGGTGACGCGGAAGCTGCGGGATGACATTTCAAGTGCGCCGAAAGAGGGCGCTAATGTGCACGGCTTGTACATTGAAGGCGCACGCTGGGATGTCAACCAGGGCGTGATTGCGGACGCCGTGCTCAAAGAACTCTTTCCCATGCTGCCGGTGGTTTATTTGCGGGCCATTACGCAAGATAAGCAAGATTTGCGGCATACGTACGAGTGTCCCGTATACAAAACACGTAGTCGCGGCCCGACCTACGTATGGACGTTTAATTTAAAAACTAGGGAGAAGCAGTCGAAATGGGTTCTTGCTGGGGTGGCTACATTGTTGCAAGTTTAATTTATCGTCTCTCAAAGACTCAATTTACTGTTAGTATCTACATTTAGATAGATAAATGTTGTTTGTTAGAGAATTATACATGTTAATGTTCAACAGTTGATGTTATTGTTAAAGCAATAATAATTTAAAACTATTTATGATGTATTGGTTGCCTATAGTCCTTACACAAATTTTCATTAAATTGGATATACTAATGCATATTTTGGAATAATGTCCACATAATCATAGTTGTTTGTAAGCTATTTACAAAAATTACACACGTTGATATTGATGTTAATATTCTGTTGTTGATATAGTTCGTTCATCGTTGTAGTAGCTAATAAAGATAACATACGTATGAGAAGCTAGAGATCAGTCAAATGTGTCCTGATTATGTTTTCCGCCTCGACGAAATGCTGAAATCCCCGGCGACGTAACTTTCCGGCGTATGCGAGGAATGCCTGCACTCCATCACGACGACCCTCTGCTGATCGCACGGACCCCAACAGGAGCAGGCGAAAAGAGAAAAACGTAAAAAGTGAGATCATTCGTAGGCGATGAAATAAGTTAGTGCGAGTGTGTATGTATGTGTCTGTGTGAGTGTTGGTGAGTCACCTGAGTCTTTCAGCCGCAGCGCGTGAATCGCCCATCCGATGCCGATACATTTGAGCGTCGTTGCGAGGAACTCGCCATCCTTCACGCCGCCGTTGTCCTCGCAGGCACACACACAAATTGGCATTAGGCTGTTGAACGTCGCCATGCTGGTTTCGTCAAACGACGATTTATAATTATCCGCCTGAAAGAGGGCCGCCGCCAGAGTTAGCAAAACCTCTCGTTTATAAAGCTGTAATTGAAATATATCGACCTGATGGCCGATTCATGGTGGAGGACTTACGGCCGGGAAACGGTAGACAGTAGACACATAAAGAAAAAGTTTGGTAGGTGTTTTATTTTACTTTAGGAATTTAACTTCTATCAAGAAGAGA
>JAODGA020074049.1:1921006-1936083 GCA_027574885.2 Drusilla canaliculata
AACACATAAACAATAAAACAAATAAAAAATAAAAAAGGTACCATAGAAAGAAAATAAACTAAATAATAACTTACGTAGATACATTACCGTTACGGGAACATGTCGGAAAAGTGTTGGAAAATAAATACATACCAGCGGTACTTGGGAAAGATACAATAATCTGTGGTGATCTTTTTCTGGACCATACATGGCAACTGCACAATCAATCAATGCAAAATAGTACCAAGAAAATACTCAACGATGGGCATATTTTCTAAAGTGTGTTTCGTTTGTAAAAACTTGAGTATTTTATGGTAATTTCTCGATATAAGAAACACGTATTTGAATTGCATTCAAACGAGAAACGAGAACGATGCAAAACCACGTAACACGATTTCAAAATTGAGAGGACCGGGTAACAATTGGGGTTTTTGTGCAGTCACACAAACATGCATTCGCTATACTAGCATACTAGAAAGCCACCACCCATTACTACCATCACCACCACAAAATTACGGCAAATTCCGAAATAGATCAAAACCCACATTAACAATAAAAACACAACATTATTGGTAACAACGCAAATAACTCATAAAAAAACATAATAGAAGTTAGTCTTGTTTCAGTGTATATATTACCCAGTGACAAGAGTAAGGATTCATGTGCGCCGTGTGCACGGTGGGACTCGAGGTGGCACCGACATGCATCGGATACGCATTGCCCACCTCTCCTCGGGCGCGCAGCTGCTCGAAAATGGGCATCAGCTCCGCCAAGTGCTCCTCAGCTAAATAGACATAATACAAATCCCCCCAAAAAACAAAATTTACGATTAAGTACCATTTCTTTCTTTTTTTGTTGTTGCGTTATTTTGATGCGTTCGTGTTCGAGTAGAGTACACGTTGTGTACACGTGGTGTGGTTGTTAGTGTTGTGTTAAGTTATAACTTAAGATCACTTTGTGTATTCGTAGATATTAATAATTCAAACAAGAAGAAACACAAAATCAAATCAACTAAAGTCAATAGCCCTCAAGGTTTCGAATAATCGAATAAAATCGGTGTAGACGAAGTTCAAAACAACAAGATGGATGCCATATGCTAACATCATGAATGAATGATACGTGCCATTCTCTTTGGGGACAGCATTTTCGGGTGACTTATTTTACAAATGCTTAATCTTCGCAATGGCCCCAAAAATGTGTCATTTGTTTTTATGCCATCTCTAGTTTGGACTAACATGAGAAGCTTCCACAATGTGTAAACACAGGACAAAATAGGACAAGAACAACAACACACAATAAATCAAGGATAAATGACACAAATTGTAACACTTTTGGTGCAGGCTAACACTGTTTCGTCTCGACATACCGCCATACTGTACCTGATTGTACCAATGATGATGGTACCACATAGCCTGGGCCCCAAAAAGGAAAAGCTTGTGCATGCATGCGACTTACGTACAACTCGTGCCCAACGATATAACATAGAAAGCCAAAATGCAGGAGATAAGAGACTGAGAGCAACTAAACTACACATACATATCCAGCAGACCACCAATAAAATAATAATAACAATAAAAAACATAAACATGGTGCGAGAGAGACAAATGTACCTTGGTGATTGGTCCTTGCGCGGTGCGCAAAGAAGTGGACGAGCCGGAGGCGGGTGAAGAAGCCGATGTCTTTGGCTTGAATGCGGTCATGGATTGCGACACACCATCGGCCAGGATGAACTGTTCGCGGAGCTCAATGTTGGTGCGGCCCTTAGCTAGATATTTATGTGCGTACGGGACGAAACAAATTTCCAGAGGAATATTGAGACAGGGAGCGGTAATGAGAGGGTCAACATAGTACAGACGTTAGTGATTCCAAATTATTGTCCAGATTAATGAGTCGTGGATAAAATAGGAGAGAAAAAAACAAAACAAAAAATATAAATTTAAGCAAAAACGTTGAAATACCTTGATCCACACATAGCAATGCCAATTTCCGATTGGCGTTGCTCGTGTATGAAGAATGTGTGTTTGATAATGAAATACACTACATACACAACTACAAAAAAATAGTCATAAAAACCAAAAATCGTGTTCAAAATGTATGCGCTTCATATTGTGTGTAACACAGTCAATAAAAACACAACCTGGCATGCACCAAACCAAAAATTAATCACAAACAAAAACCACGATTAGCAGGAAAATGTAAATTAATTACGGAGGGTGGGATGCAAAAATGATAAGTCGTAGTAAATAAAAAAAATGGTCATACATCGATTAAACACCCATGCAAAGTAGGCTTACCAAGTGGGCACCAAGGCTCGTGCTGTTCGGGTTTGTCGGGGTGAGGTATGGGTAACACCAGCACAACTTTTGTTTATTTTTTTTGTTGATCATTTTGTTCGTTTGTAAACAATCAAATATCGAATACCAGAACGTAAATGTTAAAAACAAACGCATCGAGATAACATGTTAGGAATGTATGGGGATTTTAAAAAATATTAAAAACAATAAAGAGAAACAAATTTGACAATTAGTTATTATGAAACTACGATTAGGCATGTTCAAATTCACCGCCGAACGAAAAATTCGACAATGAATTCCATAGCTTCATTTGATTACGATTAATCAATTACTGATTTATGCGGTGATATGGATTATATTAAAAGTGTTACAATTTATTCGTAAGGAAAATGGGAATGAGTTATTTCGTCCGACCTTCCGTTTCTTGTTATTCACTTTATATATATGTTTATATATTATTGTTGTTATTGAATGAACAAGTTATTTTCGCAACCTGAATGTGTTTTTGTTTCTGTTTTTCTTTTTCTTTTCTTTTGAAGAAATTTTGATTTTGTTTCTGTGTTGTGACTGTCTATGTGTGTAGCATATTCGTATTGTGTTCTGTACAAGAATTGAATGGAATCACTTACCTCGGCAGGGATCGTTCTTCAGCAGGAACTCATCCAGAGCAATCCATCCACCGCCGACGCGCACCATCACTGTGCTGCGCAGGATACGCACCAGTCGCAATTTTTGGCTGTCTCCAAACTATTTGAAGAAAAAAAATTAAATGTTTTGTTTTGACATTATATAGAAAGTAAGAGTATAACTTACCCGATATTTGCCTTCGCCCACTTGGAACACGCGGAACTTCTGTCGGCATGTGCACAGCATCACCAGCCGCTTGACTTCATCGTGAATCTTCTGCGCGTCGGTATCAGGCTTCTTCTCCTCCCAGTCGGGCCGCAGCGCAGCAATAAACTCCTTCCAGTCAATCAGGCCACGATTGTTCCGATCAAACATGTCAGCGACTTCCTTCATTTCAAAGCGATTGGTATCGAACTCTGTAAAACGTTTAGCAATAATCAGAAATTAGTATTAGTAGTAAATTCTTTCTCTCTCAATAGTTGGTACTTCATTATATGGACAACGTACTTGTATTAATGATGCCATTGATAAAGTCATCCCTCGGAATGAGATTGTCGTTGTTCTTGTCCATCTTGCGGAACAGATCCGTGAGGCGCGACTTTTTGTGGTTCATAAACTTGAGGAAGCGCTTCCTCCATTCGTCCCAGATGAAGTTATCGGCCCTCTCCTTCTCTCTCAAATAGGCGAGATGATTATGCAGGAGACGCTGGCGCTCCCATGAGAGCATCCACACGTGACGCCACTTGTCCCAGAGGAGCTTCACCCTCGGACTCTTAAACTCGGGCTCGGTGCTAAAATTTTCCCATAGGTTAACACACACTCAACTTAACTTATCTTAACCTAGCTTAACCTAACCAACAGGGTATACCACGCGGTTTTACGCGTATAACATGCGCAAAACTTTTGCCGGAACAAAAAATGGTCATTACTTACCTTGGGAATCTTGGTCCGTAATGTGGTAACTGTGGATCGGGGCTGAACTCTCTGGACGGGCTGATTCTGCTAGAAAAAGTACCAACATGCAACACTCAACTCAACAAAACTTGGTTATTCAAAAACATAAAACTACGCAAACACGCTGTTCAGTTAATGATTACTTAGTGTCTATGTTACTTTGTTCTTATTGCTAACCTGCGTCCGGTGTACAAATCTCTGGAACCCTTGAAACTAGAAGGAATAAAAGAAAACAAATTGTAAACATAAATAACGTAATTTCACATCAAAGGCAACTAAGCTTGATTTTTTTTGCGCTACGCTCTGCAAGATGTTTGAAGTTAAACATCTTTCACGTTGCAACAGCAACAAACATAAAGAGATTATTCACAACTAAGCCATCGAGAATAATGAATGAGAGAATAGTGTGCTGAGAGAGACATACCTTTGCTTACGGCCCAGTTTGCCATAGTCAGGCGAGGTTTCACGTAAATCATGCTGTGATCCTCTACTGCAAATGAAGTAATAAAAGCACACATAACGAATGAGAAACACACACACATGCAAGCAGATTTTCTAGTGTCTAGTGTCACAGCGTGTGGAGAAAGATTACATATGAGTGTTTGGCATGTGTAATAATGTGTATAAGAGAAACATTAAGAAATAAACAATTGAAAAAAAAACGACTTACATTGGCAGTTTACCCTTGATGTATTTCTTTGAGTCCTTGGTTTGCACCTTAATTTGACGAGCTTTACAAACTCTATCAACTTCAATCTGTCTCTTTTGGGTGTTCTCCATCAATTCTTTGTGGTCGGCGATGAGTTGCTCAGTAGCCGGAATGCTCATCGGTAGTTCTTCCTGTTTAAGTGAGGTCAGTGTACTCTCCAAACCAAGCAACCATGCAATGAGTTCCTCGAGACACTCATCGAGATCCTTGAGTGACTGCATATGCGACGAAAGCTTGTCATAGCGTTGTTTAGCCCATTGGGACACTTCCTCCCAGCGTGATTGAATGATGGTAATCCATTGCTTGATCACATGAACAGCATCTGGATGCGCTTTAGCCAACACGGAATGAGCCAGTTCTAAAGTGCGGTCTTTCTCAATTTCCTTTTCAATCAGCTCGTGTCTGACCTTCTCAAGAATGTCGAGTTGTTCGTAGGCGGATGCTTCATCTTCGGGAGTGTTACCTGAAAATATACAACTTAGTAATTTGATGACTTAAAAACAACAACAAAAAATACAAACCAGCAAATCGTAATTTCATTTCAGTATTAGTAAGCCAATCAAGCAACATGTGCACAGACTTATGAAGACGTTCAGCTTCCCTTAGAGCTTCCTCCAATCGATCTCTCTTCCTGACAGTCAGAGTGGTAACTGAATCCCACAATGTGGTCAACTCAGTCAACTGGGTCTTAATACCTGACGCGTCAGCTGTACTCGCCTTGATCTGCAATTCATTACCGGTGCGCATGACCGACTCCATTTGAACATTACGCGCCTCCAAGTCTTGCTCAAACCGACGATGTTGATCCAGAAGATGATTCACTGTATCCAAGTCACCATGCAGCGGGCGATCTTCACTCAAATCCTTTTCGATCCTCTTCAACCATTGCAACAGCGCCGCAATCGCCTCCTTAAACTGACCTGAGTAAAGCAAAGCCTCCTCCAATTTCCTCTGTCTGTCAACACTCTTATTGCACACTGATGTCCACTTGTTCTTCAACTCAATCAGCATCTGCTTCAGCGTTGGCTCATCGTTCTTGGTCGCCTTATCCTTCAACCCCTTACCCATCTTCATGGTGTTATCATAAATATTCTGTTTTGCAGAGAGGGCCCGTTGGAATTCTTGATGTTTCGCCAAGCGTTGTCTGATAATATCTGGATTGTTACCAATTGAATCCTTAAGTTCGTCTAGTTGCACCTCAGTCTCATCTAACCAGTTCATCAATCCTGACCATGAGTCATGGAACTCCTTGGCCTCCTTGTAGCCGAGATCTAATGCACGGGTGCGCTCAGCCGACTTTGATGCAACTCGTTCCCATCTGTGCTGCACGCTGATTAACAAGTTCTTTATCAGAATGACATCCTGTTTCTGACTGAAGTACTTCAAGTGAGTGCCCTTCTTATCCAGGTTCAACATAATCTCCCTGTGAGCGTTCACATCCTTCTGGAAGAGTTTGTGTTCTTCAATTTGATTCTGAATAGTCTCTAGCACACGCGATACGGCCTTCAAGTTGCTGAGATGTTTCTCGGCATTTGTAAGCCAATCAACAAAGGCCTGAAGAGCCTCGTGGAACTCGGTAGCTTCCTTAAGAGCAATCTCAAGCTTGATCTTCTTATCATTCGCGCGGGCTGTAACTGAATCCCATCGTTGCTTAAGCGTTCTCAGATTATGCTGTAGATTGGAGGCAGCATTAGAGCCACGCTTCAAATATTCTTGTCCTTGGGCCAAAACGGTCTCAACCTTGGGACGGTTATCCTCCAACTCAGTGTAGATCTCCATGAAGCGTTCGAGTTGCTCGCTGGCGGTTTCCGGTAAGCCACCAACTGGTTTACTAGCGGCGATGATACCATCAACATCGCCTAACCAACTAAGGAGATCTTGAATCTCAGCGTTGAAGCGTTGAGCCTCAGTGAGGGCATCCTCCAGCTCGCGCTGTCTATCCGCCGCCTTCTGCATCAGATTCCGCCATTGGCTGTTCAGCGTATTCAGTTTGTCCTGTGTGACGGAGGCTTCATCCTCGCCGCTCTCGATAATCTGACGTCCGGCGTCATTGAGCGTATCCACACTAGTCTGATGCGCTTGAATGTCGTTGATCAACACCTTCAGCTTAGCCAATTCAACCTCCAGGATTTGTGGGTCTCCTGCGACGGGTTTGAGCTCGTCTAAAGTCTTGTCAGTTTTACCGATCCACACCAACAGCTCGTTGAGTGCGTGTTGGAATTGACCAAGACGAAGTAGAGCGTTCTCAAGTTGTCGTTGACGCTCAACAATGCCACGGAGAAGTTCATCCCATCGGCGATTGACGACAAGCAGAGGCTCCTTGATCGATGCGGCTTGATCTGCCGAAGTTCTCTCTGTAAGTTCTTGAGCTTGCCTGTAAAATGATAACAAAAAATGAATCATGTACATAAATCGTAGAACACAGGCACAAGCAACAGCACAGAAAATAACATGCAAAAACAAATGACGTCGTCTATAGTTTCATCAACTGCATAGTAAAAAAATGGCTTCAAAATTCATTAGATTAGCATCAGCATTACTAAACTTGATTCAAATGATACTAAAGCAATTAAAACTTGATCACAATAAGGGAACATAACAGCAAGCACTTTTGCAGATCGCACATTAGCAAAATACAGCACGACGTTAAACATTGAAGCTTAATAAATCGCCTTGCCTTATCAGACTCCTGTATATCCATTTTGGGAATATATAGAAAGTACAGAAACAAATACATAAAATTAGTTAGTAACCTCAAAATTCGTTTCAAATTAAACTTATTGAAAACTAGAAACCTACCTGTTCAATGCTTCAACCTTCACCATATGCGGATCAACCTCCGCCTTGAAGTTCTTCAATTGGTTGATCTGCTTCTTCACTGCATCAATATCGGTACCAAGGGGACCCATGTTGGCAAACTTGTTTTCCGCCTTTTGAAGGAACTCCAATAGATTCTGTAAAACATATAAATTAGTATCAATAGCAATTTTGAAACTGTTTAAAATATTACCCTTAGAGTCTCATGGAATTCCATAGCCTTCTCCATGGCGTCAATCAAATTCTCCTCGCGTTTGGCATAGAGGGCAGTAATATTATCCCAGGCATTATCCAGATCTTCAATATGTTTCTTCACTTCCGGTTTATCAGGCTCCCCGACTAACTGCATCAATTTAACTCCTGATGAACGAACTTGTTCCACATGTGGTTTGGTATGGTCAATCTCATGCCTAATCTCCTGCAGGGCAACTTGTTGTTTCTGAATAGCCTTAGGCTCAACTGCTGGTGGTTCCTGCGTCTGCAGTGAGTCCTCCAATTCCTTGAGCTGCACCATAACGGCCTGCAATTCCTTCCAGAACTTCTCGGCCGCCTTGAGCGCATCGTCCAATGATCTACCGCGGGTATTAGTAGCTTTCTGGACATCATCCCATAAGGTCTTCAACTTATCCAGCTTGCGCTTGATGTCCTTAATTGCCGGATCGGAGCGGTTGGCAGCCTTGTTGATAACATCGTCAGCAGCGCGCTTTACAGCAGCGTAGGCATCCTTTCGCTTGTTCAAATCACCCACCAGAGCATCATTATCATCAATCTGATCAATAATCTTCGGCGGATGTGCAGATATTGGCTCCAGGATATTGACCTGATCAGCGGTGTTCGAAAGAGCACGCAGCATGCCTTCCAATTTATCGGAGAACTGCGAGCTCTCCTGCAGCGCTTGCTCCAGGGCCTGTTGACGTTCGCGCAGCTCCAGACGCAGCGCCGCATAACGACCGTTATCACTATCGATAAGATCCTGAACCTTACCGCCATCATCTTCGGTGCAGAGACGAATCAGCGCTTCACCTGTCTTATTAAGCTTATCCACTAGAGGCTTATGCTCGTTGATAGATTGCAGGAACATCTCGTTGCGGTCCTGCTGTTGAGCAATCAGATCGGGTCTCAATGCAGGCATAGACAACATGGAGACTTGTTCCTCCATGTCGGTTAACCAGTTAGCCAGCACGGCGTGTGTGTCGTGGAAGTGTTCAGCCAATGGGAGAGCTTGCTCCAAGACACCCAGACGATCACTGCTTAGAGTGGAAACAGTGTCCATTGCCTCGCGCAAATCTTCCATCTTCTCACGAATCAGAGACATTTCTTCACTTGGTGGTGATTCCCGTAAAACTTTCTTAGCTGTTGATAGAACATCACGCACACGTCCCTTTTGACTAGAAATATCATCGTTCAATGCCTTGTGTTCTTTCAGTTGAACCCGGATGACATCAGGATCGGCGGATGGTTTGTCAGCATCACGGATTTGGTTCTCCACATCGCGGAACCACTCCAATAGTTCGTCGATATCTGAGGTGACTTCAAGTGCTCTCTGTTTGCCAAGATGGATGCGTTCGGCGCGTCTCTGGATTTGTTCAGCAATGGCATCGAATCGACGGTTGTCTCGTGTTACCAGACCTTCAATAGTTGATGCACCTTCACCGGGACTTGCCTGGCACAGTTGGGGACCAACGAGGTTGATTGTTTCCAAAACTGGTCGTAATTCCTGCAAAAAAAAGACAACATTTTAAATATACCGAGCGTTTTTTTAAAGTCCGAACATAAGAAAGCCGAGACAGCTTGTAGAGAATACAAATATACAAAACTTAACTAACCTGTAAATCAACTTCCAAACGAGCAATATCGCCTTCATTACTGTCCCCGGATTGTAAAATCGCCTCAGCATCCTGCATCCAGTCCACCAGCCTGTTGTGACTGTTGTGGAATTGCTGGACCAATGGGAGCATATCCTGAGCGTGCTTCAACAGATCAGAACCACGCGTTGTCAGATCATTATAACGTCTCTGAAGTGAATCCAGCTTGTCCTTAAGTTGAATAGCTTCATCTGCAGAGATATGCTTCATGAGTTCCACACCAGCATCAACGGTACCATCAATATCATTCTGTCTACTGGCAATTTCTTCAGTCAAACCCGTCAGGTCATCCATTTGTTCAAGCAACTTCTCAGTGTGGACAGCAAGAACCTTGTATCTTCCCAATCGCTGTTGCATGGAGTCCATCCATCCGGCCAGATCTTGATAGGTAAGAACCAGATGACGTAGGCCCTGCCTAGAGGCGTTCAATAATTGCCCAACTTCTTCGCTTGCATTCACAAGGTTACCATAGCGATCAGTGACTTCCGATAGCTTTTCGGCTACGGTTGTAGCTTCATCTTCACTCACAAGCGACATCAGATTAGCGGCAATGTCGGCTAATTCCGTAAATTCGGTTCGTTTCCGGATAATTTCAGCATGAAGCGCATCATGCTCCCGAATCCTTTGTTGGATTTTCTCCTCATCAGTGGGGATCAATTCCATGTCCTTAATCTTTTTCTCGCTGCGGTCCAGCCAATCTTGGAGAGGTACCAATTTATCGAGGAAGTCCTTAGCAACCTTCATTGCTTGTTCCAGGTCCAATGTGCGTCTTTGGGCACCTTCAGTCAGAGCGTCGAAACGTCCCATCAGGTCTTTGAGTTGTTTCTCAATCGCTCTCCTTTCCGCTGGTTCAGCATCCTTGGCAATCTCGTTGCCCATAGTAAACAAACTAGACATGGAGTTCTGACGATCCAGCAGCATCTTCTTCAGGAACTTCTGCTCCTGCAATTGTGCCTTGACAACCTTATAGTCGGCACTTGGTGGCTTCTGATTAGCTACCAGTTCCTCAGTATCTGTCAACCACTTGGCCAAGCCATCCAGAGCTTCTTGGAATTTACCAGATTGAAGCAGAGCAACATCAAGTCTTCGTTCGCGTTCGTTCATGCGTTCCTTCAGGTTATTCCAGAGGTCATTCATCTTCTCAAGTTCTTTTTCCAGCGTGGATGTGCTAACTCCCGGAGCGGCAGACTGAATCAATCCTTGACCAGTACGGTTACACTCGTCAACATTCTTCCCAAGGGCATCGATAGTCTTGGCCCGAATTCTCTTCATCTCTTGTTGTTGCGCTCTAATTGTCTCCACATCCGTACCAATTGGTTTCAACTTCCTCAACTCTTCAGACGCATCTTGAATGTTGTCCATAACAGTAGAGTGAACCATGAAGAAGTTCTCAAGTTTCTGTAAGACAGTCTCCAGTTTCTGTTCACGTGCCTTTGCTCTATCATCCAATTTCGCCAACTGACGACGAAGACCATCGACTTGATGACGCGTCTGTGCCGTATCTGGAGCAAAACCATTATCCACCAAGCGTTCACCAGCAAAGATAGCTTTATTGACATCATCCGCAGCCTGGTTCAACTTCTGGCCAAATCTACCAATGTCATCAATCTGCTGATGAACAATCTTCACATCCCTACCCGGTGGCTTCATACCATCCAACTCGGCCTCCAATCCGGACAAGTCTTGCGACAATGCCTTGACTTGATCATTGAACTGCGTCACAGCAGTAGCAGCCGATTGCAGATCGGAGCACCTGTCATCCAGCTTACCCTGCAGTTCTTGAATACGATCACCCAGGGCATCAACTTCATCAACCAAATGATGACCATCGATACCAGTCTCTTTCGCTTCATGATACAAGTCGGTAGCCTGTTGCTTACAGGTCTGCAGTGGTTTCATCAGGTTATTGACCTCTTCCCTAAGGTTCTTGATCCTGTCCAATAGTTTGGGATCCCTGGCGGCACCTCCAAGTGAATCATGCGAGCCTAGCTTGTCTTCGCATCTCTCCAGACCATGTTGTAGGTCACGCATATTCTCAGTGAAGTCCTGCAACTTCCTAGCTTGTTCCTCCAAGGCTTGAGTTCGAAGTAATAGATCATTGTTCAGTTTATCCCAACGCTCCTTCAGTGTTACCATCTCGTTGTTGACCACTTCCTTATCAATATCGCAAGCGGAGATAAAGGTATCTCCAAGTGTGCGGGTGTTCTCATACTCTCCTGACTTCTTCCAGACATCATTCCGGAACGCCTGCAACTCCTTCAGCTGTTTCTCAATGTGTTTGCGTTGGAACGAACTGGGTCTCAAACTGTCCAACTTATCTTCAGCCTGTCGCAACCATGGCAAGAAGGCATCCAGAGCACGATAGTACTTCTTACAGTGCTCCATGCATGTCTGGAGCCTAGTGTGACGATCTAAAGTCTCCTTCCTCAGTTTGTCCCAATGCTGTTGAATCTTATCGAGATCTCGCTGCAGATTACGAGTATCAACCTTACTACTCTTCGACAAAAGATCGCGGCCCTTATTCAGCAGCATGATAACTTCATGCTCACGAGACATGACTTCCCTGTAGAACGGTTCATGTTGAGCAGCTTGTTGTTCCAAAATATCTCTATCAGCAGAGACGAGCAAGCGTTCCGAGAGGCCTCCCAACTCATCTGAAAGCCATCCCAGTGTCTTGGCGCAGGACTCCTCAAACTGTCGGCCATCACGTAGCATGTTCTCAATCTCGGCCTTGCGATGGTCCAGCTTCTTCTGGAGCGCATTATACTGACGTCCGATTGCCGCCAACTTAGCCTGAATATCCGCACGTGAAGCAGGGTCACTCAAAACTTCGCACAACTGAGCACCAGATGTTTCCAGATCGGCAAGCAGAGGTCTTTGACCTTCCAACTGTCGCTCGAGATTCTCAATCTTCCTGAGTTGTTCTTCAGGATCTTTATCAAGTGGTAACTCGTCCAACGAATCAGAGATGCCTTGCAAAGCATCCCTAAGACGCGTTAGCTGAGCATCAAACTCGCGGCTCGTATCCGCTGCAGCTCCCAGCGAATCAGCTCGTTCCTCCAACTTAGCAAGCAACTCAGCCCAACGTTTCTGAATCACACCCAGTTTTTCATTGATCTTCCTTCCATCAGAAGAGTTGGGATTAGCCACTAATAGAATGTTATCAGCGACATCAATCAAATGTTGCAATTGTGGTTGTTGCGTACGGAATTCCTCTCTTAGTACTTGGACCTGCTGTACCTGAGACTGAACCATTCTTGGGTCACTCGAAATTGGCCCCAGGACTGTAAACATACGGTCCTTGGAACTCAGCCAAGACGATAGAGAATCGTGCGTTTCGAGGAAGTCCTTCAGATCTTCCATAAACTGCATACGTTCCTTGCACAGGTCATACAGACTCTTCCACCGTGAGACAATGTCATCTACAGCGTCATTCAGGTTGTCAGCGCCAATTGCTCCCGGTTTCTTACGAATGAGTTCCTTGACCTGAGTCTTGGTGGAATCAACTAATGATTGCTTCTCGTACATTTCCTCGAGGATATGCTTAAGTTGTCTGTTAACCTTATCGGCTTCATCCTTACTGGATGGGATTGTGTCCTTCGGCATGTTCCTCTGAATCTTGTCGAGGAAGCCATTGAGTGTCTTCAGGTTATCCAACTGCTTCTTGACCTCATCTCTGGTTGTATCAATCTCATTCTGGCGATCAGTAATCTTCACACCAATCAAATTATAGCGATTATTGATTTCTGCAAGTTGTTGTTGGACAGGTGATAGTTCCTCCAAATGGAAGCCATCTTGACTGGAGCGACGGGATGAGAATCCGCTAGAGCCGCTTGGCGACAATGGGCTCAGAGCCTTGCTGGGTGATGGGGACCTTCCATCATGAGACGTGTGTCTCAAAGGACTAGTCCGCTTCACTGGACTGTAGCGTTGTCCGGAACGATCACCACGTACCAAACTATCGTAGTTGTTACCAATATCGTTGATCTTATCAATGGTAGTCGCAAAGTCCCTGTACTCCTTGGCAATCGGCTTCAACTCATCATGTTGCATTTGAATCACCTGCACATCGAGTGCCACCACATCCAATCCCGAAATTCGTGATTCCATTTTGCTCAACCAATCGTTCACATTGAGCCGCAGACCTTCATACGCCTGAAGTTGTTCCGAACGTTGCTTAGACAGTTTGTATTTTTCATCAAGAAGATTGTTCAAGTCCCTCCAGTGATTCTCCATAGACTTAACGCGATCCCTGACTGGTGCAGTATCAGTAACATCCCGTTTATTCACCAAGTCCTTACCACCTTGAATGGCTTCTTCTACAAGTGAGCGTTTTGCATCGCGATTGGCAGCAATCTCTTGAATCTTCAACGACGATTCCTCCAGAGACAACTTGCCGAATTCACGGGACTCGATAATGTCCACAATGCCAGAGTACCATTTTTCAAATTGGTCAGATTGGGACATAAAGCGCACCAATTGTTCGTGCACTTCGTGTAAGAACTCACCGCGTTTTTGAGTACGCTCCAAAAGTTTATCAAAGCGGTTCTTGGTGTCCCTAAGACGATCTTCGATCTTTTTGGCAACACGAGTGTTGCTGGAACTAGAAACCAACTCACTAGCAGACATATAGATTGAGTCAATACTAGAAATACGTGTCTCAATGTCGGACTGATATACTTGATGTTCGCGAATCTGTTCCTCTAATTGCTCCTTAATCAACGAGGCAGGACGCTGGATGTTCTTAAAGTCATTCTCGGCTCCATTCAACCAGGACACGATGTTATCAAGCGCGTCTTGCACTCCTTGAGACTGGACAAGAGCAGTTTCTAAGTCTTGGCACCTTTCACTGAGGGCGTTCTTCAATTGGTTGTATCTTCTATCTAATTCGACAACAGGTTCTTCAATTCTGGATATATCAGAAGGTGATAGTTGTCCTTCTAAATTCTGCAAGAGTATTGCAGTCATTTGTTTGGCATTATCAATCAACCGGCCATTGGCAACAAAGTCGTTGTAGAGCGACTTTGATTTATTGAGTTGTTCTTCTAGAGTCCTGGGATCTCCACCGACGGGTTCATTCAAGAGTTTATTGGCACGTGGTTCAGCATCACGCATCCATGCACGGGCTTTATCAAGAGCATCATTGTAATCTCTTTGCCGTCCTCCCAAACCGGAAAGTCTATCCGACAACATATTGGTCCTGTTGAGCAGATCACGATATTGTTGACCCACCGTGCTGACTTCACTACGAACAGCAGACTCTTGAGCAGACAGCGGTTCCAAATGTGGTAATCTTGAGGGTAGTGTAGTCCTGAATTCATTCAGAATGTTCAAATAATCTTTAGAATCATCAACAAACTTCTGCGCCGACATGTTGATGAAGCGCAAATCAGCCTGATGTGAAATCACATCGGCCACAAACTCCTTGATGCTCTCACCGCTGGCATTTAATCGTTGTAAATCACCCAAGGTCCTCTCTTTCTCCTCCAGAACTCTAGTAGCCTTGCGGAGCCAGTTGGAAAAGTTACCCAACTCCCCATTCAGTTTGTGTAGTTCATCATTAGCGGCAAGCATACGTTTCAAGAGACGATCTGTGCGATCATGGGCCTTATCAAAGCGGTTCTTCAGATTCTTTCCATTGCGCTCCAACGTCGATACTTCGCTCTTGGACAGAATCTCGCCGGCTGTTAGCACCAACTGACGAATCTGGTCCAAGCAATGCGAGACAGTGCCTGAATGCTGCTCCAAGTCATCTTTGACTTGCTTGCTCGTATTAATCTGGTTCCGTAGATCTTCCTCCACTTCTTTGAGAACATCCAGTGAAGCAATCTT
>JAODGA020074049.1:2787905-2804496 GCA_027574885.2 Drusilla canaliculata
ATACCTAACCTAACCTAATCGTATCTAACCTAATTATCCCTAACATAATCTAACCTAACTTAATCATACCTAACCTAACCCAATCATAGGCAATTTAACCAAATGATACCTAACCTAACCTAATATATTCTGTCCTGAACCAAATTGGCTCAAACTATTTTTATCTAATTATTTAATTGAGTTTATTTGGAGAAATTTGCAGAAAAAACCACTCACACTTACTCTAACATAACCATACTTATTCTAAGAGAACTAAACTATTTTTACACTTTTCCTAGATGATGACGCGCAAACCGAAGGCGAGGAAGAAAAAGAACCGATCACGTACTACATCAGCAATGAAGTGCACTACACCAACTCGAAGATGTCCAGCATCATCATCATCAAGCGCGGCACCGTCATCGAGGCGGACAAGAGCATCCGATCGCAGGTGCGCGTGATGAACTTCAGCGAGGGCTCGCCGTACGAGAACCTACATTCCTACATCAGCAAGACGGTCGCACCGTTCTTCAAGTCGTACGTGAAGGAATCGGGCAGAGCTGATCGCGATGGCGACAAGATGGCGCCGAATGTCGAGAAGACCATCGCCGAATTGGAGATGGGCCTGCTGCATCTGCAGCAGAATATCGACATCCCCGATGTGACACTACCACCGCATCCCATTGTCGCGAGCATCATCAAGCAATGCGCGGATGAGGGACGCAAGCCGAAGATTGCGGACTTTGGCGACAAATTCGAAGATTCCAACTTTCTCAATGCGCTGCAAAACGGTGTGAGGAGATGGATTAAAGACATCCAGAAGGTGACCAAACTCGATAGGGATCCGTCTTCGGGCACGGCGCTGCAAGAGATCAATTTCTGGTTGAATTTGGAGAGGGCTTTGCATCGCATTCAGGAGAAGCGCGAAGGGCTGGAAGTTGCGCTTACTTTGGAGATTTTGAAGCATGGTAAACGCTTCCATGCTACCGTGTCGTTTGATACGGATACCGGTTTGCAGCAGGCTTTAGCGACCGTGAATGATTACAATCCGTTGATGAAGGATTTTCCGATTCATGATTTATTGTCGGCTACCGAGTTGGAGAGGATTCGGGCTTCTGTTCAGCTGATTTTTGCACATTTGCGGAAAGTCAAAGCTACGAAATACCCAATTCAACGTTGCCTGAGATTGGTTGAAGCTGTCTCTAGGGATCTTGGTGGACAGTTGTTGAAGGTCTTGGGTACTAGAAGACTGGTGCATATTCCCTTTGATGAGTTTGAGAAGGTTATGACTCAATGTTTTGAAGTCTTTTCTACTTGGGAGGATGAATATGAGAAGTTACAGGGTTTACTGCGGTAAGTCTACAATTACGCAATTTTATCGGTTTTAGTTATCCCTAATTCTACTTAAACATGTGTTGACTATAAAATATTCTTCATTTTTTAATTTAGTGATATCGTGAAGAAGAAACGCGATGAACAACTGAAAATGGTCTGGCGTCTATCCGCGCAGCACAAAAAGCTCCAAACGCGCATGGAACAGATTCGCAAGTTCCGCCGTCAGCATGAACAACTCCGTACTGTGATTGTTCGTGTTCTGCGCCCGTCCATTCGCGATGTCAACGCTGCGAACGAAGGCGACATGGCCGATTTGGAGGCACCCAAGCAGGATACGTTCACGGTTGACGCTGCCGATGCGAACGCCATCGAAGAAGTGAACCTGGCGTACGAGAATGTGAAGGAAGTCGATTGTTTGGACATCTCCAAGGAGGGTCAGGACGCCTGGGATGCGGCCGTTCAGCGCTACGAGGAGAGGATCGATCGCGTGGAGGCTCGCATCACGGCGCATCTTCGCGACCAACTCGGCACGGCGAAGAACGCCAACGAGATGTTCCGCATCTTCTCGCGCTTCAACGCACTGTTTGTGCGGCCACATATCCGCGGCGCTATTCGCGAGTATCAAACGCACTTGATTCAGCGCGTGAAGGACGACATCGAGGCGCTGCATGAGAAGTTCAAGGTGCAGTATCCGGCCAGTAATTGCGCGCGCAACAGCAAAGTGCGCGATCTGCCACCGGTGGCCGGATCGATTATCTGGGCGAAGCAGATCGATCATCAACTCACCACGTATCTGCGACGCGTTGAAGATGTGCTCGGCAAGGGATGGGAGAATCACATCGAGGGGCAGAAGCTGAAGGCCGATGGGGATAGCTTCAGGGCCAAGTTGAAGACTGAGGTGATTTTCGATGATTGGGCTAAGAATGTTCAAGCGCGTAATTTGGGAGTCGCCGGGAGGATCTTTACGATCGAAGCGATGCGTTCGCGCAGTGGTCGCGGGAATGTCCTCAAACTGAAGGTGAACTTCCTACCAGAGATCATCACACTATCGAAGGAGGTGCGCAATATGAAGGTGTTGGGCTTCCGTGTACCGCTTGCAATTGTCAACAAGGCGCATACAGCGAACTTGATGTATCCCTTCGCAATTTCGTTGATTGAAAGCATTCGTGCATACGAAATGACTCTAGAAAAGGTAAGTTTACAAAACGTAATTGTGAATGTCTTATTCTTGTAACAACTTTGTTTATGTATGAAGCTAAACAGGAATCTAGCTCCCGGATTGAGTAAGGTACAACCGAATAACTACAATAATATCGTAGCATGGTTGTATATCTATTTTTGGGAATGTTATTTCGAATATTTTGTTCAATTGTCATTGCTCTATATAAATTATTGATAATTGCTTGGGGTGAAACTTTTCGTAAATATTGTTCAAATTTATTTTCTTCAAATTGATTTGTTTCAATCGGCGTTTTCAAGAACTGTGTTGTTTTTTTAAAGTCCGAACATTCGCGAACTTGTTTATATATGCCTATGTTTGCAGGTAAAGTAAGATTCTTCTTTTTACTTGTGTTTTTACCTGCGAACATGGGCATACATATACGCGTAAGTTTGCCTATGATCGAACATAAAAAACAGCATGGTATACTATTACTATACTTTATAAAAAGGTTTTGTGAGCATGGAAATTATGTTGTTCATGTAAAACTGTTCACATCAGGTATTTGTTAGTTTGTCTAATTTTGCAACAATTACAGATTGAGGATAAAGCTAGCATCATCCCACTGGTAGCTGGAATGCGCAAAGAAGTGCAGCAACTCATCGCCGAAGGTATTCAACTAGTTTGGGAGAGTTACAAATTGGAGCCCTACTCCCAACGTCTATCAGACACGATCGTTAACTTCCAAGAGCGTGTTGAAGAATTGGTGATTATTGGCGAGCAGCTAGAAGTGGATGTTCGTTCGCTAGAAACATGCCCGTATTCGGCACAAACGTTTGCTGAAATTTTGGCCAAGATTCAACACGCTGTTGATGCACTGTCACTGAATCAGTATTCGAATCTGCATATTTGGGTGGCACGTCTGGATGAAGAAGTTGAGAAGAACTTGGCTGCTCGTCTTCAGGCTGGTATTCAAGCATGGACCAATGCTCTGATTGGCAACGTCAAAGAAGTGGATACAACCATGGATACGGACGCACCGGCTCAACCTACGCACAAGCCGGGTGGTGATCCGGAGATCAGAACCGTCGTGCACGAGGTGCGTATCACCAACCAGACGATGTACCTCTTCCCCAGCATCGAAGAGGCGCGCTTCCAAATCATGCAACAGATGTTTGCGTGGCAAGCGATTGTCACCTCACAACAACGGCTCCAGAGCACACGGTATCAGGTCGGTGTGGACAAACACGGCAATGAGAGCTATCGAAATATTCTTACAAAATTGCCAGGTGGTACTAAACCTCTTGAAGATGCCTATCGGGCGATCTCCAATAAGATTAAGGAGATTCAGAGTTATGTTAACAAGTGGTTGACGTATCAAGCACTGTGGGATTTACAATCTGATAACTTGTACGGTAAGCTGGGTGAAGATATCGCCAAGTGGATGCAGTGTCTCAATGACATCAAGAAGACTCGCACCACTTTTGATACATCTGATACGCGGATGGAGTTTGGTCCGGTTGTGATCGACTTTGCGAAGGTACAGAGCAAAGTGTCGCTGAAGTACGATTCTTGGCATAAGGATACGCTCACGAAGTTTGGGTCTCTGTTGAGCAATGAGATGACCAAGTTCCACACGGATGTCTCCAAGTCTAGAAGTGACTTGGAGTCGCAGAGTATTGAAGCAGCGTCTACCTCCGACGCGGTCAACTTTATTACCTACGTACAGAATCTGAAGAGGAATATGAAGTCCTGGGAGAAGCAGGTTTCCACCTACAGGGAGGGTCAGCGTATATTGGAGCGTCAACGCTTCCAGTTCCCCAATAGCTGGTTGCATGTGGAGAATCTAGAAGGGGAGTGGAGTGCCTTCAATGAGATCATCAAGAGGAAGGACAATACCATTCAGACGCAAGTGGCCAGCATTCAGCAGAAGATCATGTCCGAGGATAAGGCTGTCGAAAGTCGTACGAATGACTTCCTCGGCGATTGGGAGCGCTCTAAGCCAATCGAAGGACATCTTCGACCTGATGACGCTCTCGTTCAGCTCCAATTGTTTGAGAGCAAGTTTGCCAGACTTAAGGAAGAGCGTGATAAGGTGGCGAAGGCTAAGGAAGCTTTAGAGCTGCAAGAAACCGGAGGAATCAACACCAGCGAGGATAAGATGCAGGTTGTGTTTGAAGAGCTGCAAGACTTGCGTGGAGTTTGGTCCGAGTTGTCTAAGATCTGGACGCAGATTGATGAGACCCGCGAGAAACCATGGTTGTCGGTGCAACCTCGCAAGCTGCGTCAACAGTTGGACGCAATGTCTGCCCAGCTGAAGGAGTTGCCAGCCAGACTACGCCAGTATGCTTCGTACGAATACGTCAAGAAGATGTTGCAGACGTACACGAAGGTGAATATGATGATTGTCGAATTGAAGTCCGACGCGTTGAAAGAACGCCATTGGAAGCAATTGATGCGTCATTTGCGAGTCAACTGGGTGCTGTCTGATTTAACACTGGGACAGGTTTGGGATGTCAATCTGCAGAAGAACGAGCAGGTTGTCAAGGAAGTCATCCAGGTTGCTCAGGGTGAAATGGCGCTTGAGGAGTTCTTGAAGCAGGTGCGTGAAAGTTGGCAGACGTACGAATTGGATCTGATCAACTATCAGAATAAGACGAAACTCATCCGCGGTTGGGATGACTTGTTCAACAAAGTCAAAGAGCATATTAATTCGGTCGCAGCTATGAAATTGTCGCCGTACTATAAAGTATTCGAAGAAGAAGCTTTAACTTGGGAGGAGAAATTGAACCGCATTAATGGATTATTTGATGTCTGGATTGACGTACAACGTCGTTGGGTCTACTTAGAAGGAATCTTTTCGGGTAGTGCCGATATTAAAACCTTGTTGCCTGTTGAAACATCAAGATTCCAGAGTATCAGCTCCGAATTTCTGGGTTTGATGAAAAAGGTTGGAAAGTCACCTATGGTTATGGATGTCTTGAACATTCAAGGTGTTCAAAAAGCCCTCGAGCGTCTTGCCGATCTGCTCGGGAAGATCCAGAAAGCATTGGGTGAATACCTGGAGCGTGAGCGTACATCATTCCCGCGTTTCTACTTTGTTGGCGATGAAGATCTTTTGGAGATTATCGGCAACAGTAAGAATATCGCTCGGCTGCAGAAGCACTTTAAGAAAATGTTTGCTGGAGTTGCATCGATTCTTCTCAATGAAGACAGCACTATCATCCAGGGTATTGCTTCTCGAGAAGGCGAAGAGGTGCGTTTCTTGAATGCCATTTCCACTGTGGACCATCCAAAGATCAATGAATGGCTAACCATGGTTGAGAAGGAAATGCGTGTCACTTTGGCCTCCAGTCTTGCACAAGCCGTTCAGGATATCAAGCAATTCAAGGATAACATTGATTCGAAAGCGTTTATCGAATGGGTAGATAAATATGAAGCGCAGATTGTTGTGCTGGCGGCACAGATTCTGTGGAGTGAAGATGTTGAGGCAGCTCTCACGAAGATGAATAACGAACCACAGAAAGGTGTCCTGGAGCAGGTTCTCCAACATGTTGAGAATACTTTGAATGTTTTGGCTGATTCGGTTCTGCAGGAACAACCGCAGCTTCGTAGAAAGAAGTTGGAACATTTGGTATGTCCTACATATTTTGTTTAGCTATTGTTTTTATTTAATTGTTAATTTGCAGATTAATGAATTTGTTCACAAACGTACAGTGACCAGGAAACTCATCACGAACGGTGTGTGTAGTAGCAAAGCTTTTGAGTGGCTGTGCGAGATGCGCTTCTATTTCGATCCACGTCAATCAGAGGTTCTTAAACAGCTTACAATCCACATGGCGAACGCACGATTCTACTACGGTTTTGAATATCTCGGCGTTCAGGATCGTCTGGTGCAGACGCCACTTACTGATAGATGCTACTTGACGATGACGCAGGCGTTGGAAGCGCGACTTGGTGGTTCGCCATTCGGTCCCGCAGGTACTGGTAAGACTGAATCCGTGAAGGCATTAGGCAACCAATTGGGACGCTTTGTGCTGGTCTTCAATTGCGATGAGACCTTTGACTTCCAAGCGATGGGTCGCATCTTTGTCGGTTTGTGCCAAGTCGGCGCGTGGGGTTGTTTCGACGAGTTCAATCGTCTCGAAGAGCGTATGTTGTCCGCTGTTTCTCAGCAAGTGCAAACCATTCAGGAAGCACTCAAGTCACAGCGTGAATCTGGTCAGGATAGTCTAACCGGCAGTATTTGCGTTGAGTTGGTCGGCAAGCAAGTGAAAGTCTCACCTGATATGGCCATCTTCATTACTATGAATCCTGGTTATGCTGGACGTAGTAATCTACCCGACAACTTGAAGAAACTCTTCAGATCTCTGGCGATGACAACACCCGATCGTCAGTTGATCGCCGAGGTGATGCTGTTCTCGCAAGGTTTTCGCACCGCAGAGAAACTCGCTTCTAAGATTGTACCGTTCTTCAAGCTTTGCGATGAGCAGCTATCGAATCAATCGCATTACGACTTTGGTTTGCGTGCGTTGAAGTCCGTGCTCGTGTCAGCCGGTAACGTCAAACGTGATCGTATTATGAGAATCAAGGAAAATATGAGGCAACGTGGAGAGACGAATATTGATGAAGCAAGCATCGCTGAGAATCTACCCGAGCAAGAAATTTTGATTCAATCCGTGTGTGAAACAATGGTGCCGAAGTTGGTTGCTGAGGATATCCCGCTGTTGTTCAGTCTTCTGAGCGATGTCTTCCCGAACGTACAGTACACCAGAGCAGAGATGAAGGGACTCAAGGATGAGATTCGTAAAGTATGCCAGGAAGAGTACTTGGTGTGTGGCGAAGGTGACGAGCAAGGAGCTGCTTGGATGGAGAAGGTAATAACATTTTGTAGTTATTTGTTCTTTTTAGATTGTGAATAGTTTTATGTTGTCACAAGGGGGTATTTTGCTCATGAAATTAAAAAACAAACAATGCATACCTCTAGACCAGAATACCCCTTTAATTATTGCAAAGATCTGATATAATATTGAAAGGAATTGTAACATTTTCAATATTGTTTGATGATTAGCTGTTTATAGCTCATGCGAAAATCTAGTGACTTTAATGTATATGCAATGTTTGTGTGAACCTAGAACTTAGCACAATATTTATATTTTATGCTTTCACGTTAGAAGGGTATCGTTGGGGATACCTGGATAGAAAAGGTACAGATGGTTTGACGTACACACTAAACACATGCAGTCTTAGACTTGTAAATACATGTACAAGAAGATTTAAACTAGAACATATGAAACACATTTTTGTTATTACAAGTTTTCTGGTGTTTTAATAATATTTAATTTAGGTTCTTCAACTGTACCAAATCTCCAACTTGAACCATGGTTTGATGATGGTGGGTCCAAGTGGTTCGGGCAAGAGTTCCGCCTGGCATGTGCTGCTCAAAGCCTTGGAACGCTTTGAAGGCATCGAGGGAGTAGCGCATGTGATTGATCCCAAGGCGATCAGCAAGGAAGCTCTGTATGGTGTTTTGGATCCGAATACGCGTGAATGGACTGATGGTCTCTTTACGCATGTGCTGCGTAAAATCATTGATAACGTGAGAGGTGAAATTAACAAACGCCAATGGATTATCTTCGATGGTGATGTAGATCCCGAGTGGGTTGAGAACTTGAACTCGGTACTGGACGACAACAAATTGCTAACGTTGCCAAATGGTGAGCGTTTGTCGCTTCCTCCGAATGTGCGCATCATGTTTGAAGTGCAGGATCTGAAGTACGCTACTCTGGCTACTGTGTCCCGTTGCGGTATGGTTTGGTTCTCCGAGGATGTCTTATCGACGGAGATGATCTTTGAGCACTTCATCATGTCCCTTAATAACATTCCGCTAGAGGAGGGTGATGATGATACATTTGGTAAGAAGGTTGATAAGGATGAGACACTCAATCCAACGTTGCAACTTCAGAATGAAGTATCGAAAATTCTTCAGCCTTATCTGGCGCCTGATGGGCTGGTCATCAAGTGTTTGGAGTACGCCATGGAGCAGGAGCATATTATGGATTTTACGCGATTGCGTGCGTTGAGTTCGCTCTTCTCTATGCTTAATCAGTGCGTGCGCAACGTTTTGAATTACAATCACTCGCATGCTGACTTTCCATTGCCCGCCGAACAGCTGGAGTTGTACATTCCCAAATGTTTGATTTACTCTCTGCTGTGGAGTTTTGCTGGTGATGCTAAACTCAAAGTCCGCTCGGATTTGGGCGACTACATCAGGAGTGTTACCACTGTTCCATTGCCACCTGTTTCCAACACTCCCATCATTGATTACGAGGTGAATATCAGCGGCGAATGGCAGCCGTGGTCGAACAAAGTACCGCAGATTGAGGTCGAAACACACAAAGTTGCTTCTCCGGATATCGTTGTGCCTACTTTGGACACTGTACGACATGAATCGTTGTTGTACACCTGGTTAGCTGAGCATAAACCTTTAGGTATGTTTAATCCTGTTTTAATCACATGTGGTGTTAACAATTATTTACTGTTTAGTGCTCTGTGGTCCACCTGGTTCCGGCAAGACAATGACACTCTTCTCCGCTCTGCGAGCTCTACCGGATATGGAGGTTGTCGGTTTGAACTTCTCTTCGGCTACAACACCAGAATTACTTCTGAAGACTTTTGATCATTACTGTGAGTATCGTAAAACACCCAACGGCATCGTCCTCTCGCCAGTACAACTCGGCAAATGGTTGGTACTCTTCTGCGATGAAATTAACTTACCCGATATGGATAACTACGGAACGCAGCGTGTTATCATGTTCCTGCGTCAGCTTGTCGAGCAAAAAGGTTTCTACAGGGCGTCGGACCAAACTTGGGTCTCCTTGGAACGCATTCAATTTGTTGGTGCTTGCAATCCTCCCACGGATCCGGGTAGAAAACCACTTTCCCATCGTTTCATGCGCCACGTTCCCGTTATTTACGTCGATTATCCCGGTGAGACATCCCTAAAACAGATTTACGGTACTTTCACTCGTGCAATGTTGCGTTTGATGCCTGCCCTACGAGGCTATGCTGAACCTTTAACCAACTCGATGGTCGAATTCTACCTGGCTTCACAGGATAAGTTTACCCAAGACATGCAACCTCACTATGTGTATTCACCTCGTGAAATGACTCGATGGGTGCGTGGTATTTGCGAAGCTATACGCCCGTTGGACAACCTTCCGATTGAAGGTCTCGTTCGTTTGTGGGCGCACGAGGCACTGAGGTTGTTCCAGGATAGGCTGGTGGAAGATTCGGAGAGACGCTGGACGAATGAGAATATCGATGCTGTCGCATTGAAGCACTTCCCATCTGCAAACTGCGACTCTGCATTGGCGCGTCCCATTCTTTACAGCAACTGGTTGTCGAAGGATTACATTCCTGTTGATAGGGACAAGTTGAGGGACTACGTAAAGGCCCGACTTAGGATCTTCTACGAAGAGGAGCTGGATGTACCGTTGGTGTTGTTCGATGAAGTGCTGGACCATGTCTTGAGGATTGATCGTATTTTCCGACAACCGCAGGGTCACCTGCTGCTTATTGGTGTTTCCGGTGCGGGCAAAACAACGCTATCCCGTTTTGTGGCTTGGATGAACGGCCTCTCTGTGTTCCAAATCAAGGTACATAATAAGTACACCGCTGAAGATTTCGACGAGGATTTGCGTCAGGTCCTCCGGCGCAGTGGTTGCAAAGATGAGAAGATTGCATTCATCTTGGACGAATCAAATATGCTGGATTCGAGTTTCCTCGAGAGGATGAATACGCTCTTGGCGAATGGAGAAGTGCCCGGATTGTTTGAAGGTGATGAGTACACTACGCTGATGACGCAGTGCAAGGAAGGCGCACAACGCGAAGGATTGATGTTGGATTCTAATGATGAGCTCTATAAATGGTTCACCGGACAGGTGATGCGTAATTTGCACGTTGTCTTTACGATGAACCCATCGACGGATGGTCTGAAGGACCGCGCAGCTACCTCCCCGGCGTTGTTCAATCGTTGTGTGCTGAATTGGTTTGGTGACTGGTCCGACGGTGCGCTCTTCCAAGTCGGCAAGGAATTCACTAATCGCGTTGACCTGGATCGGCCCAATTGGAAGATACCCGACTTCTTCCCGTCCGCCTGCAATCAAATTACCACCACGCCCACGCATCGTGAGGCTGTTATCAATGCATTTGTTTATGTCCATCAAACTCTGCACAAGGCGAATGCACGTTTGGCGAAACGTGGCAGCCGCACTATGGCTATTACACCGCGCCATTATTTGGACTTTATCCACCACTTTGTCAAGCTGCACAACGAGAAGCGCTCCGATTTGGAAGAACAGCAGTATCATTTGAATGTTGGTCTGAGCAAGATTGCCGAAACTGTCGTGCAGGTGGAGGACATGCAGAAGAGTTTGGCTGTCAAGTCACAGGAATTGCAGGCGAAGAACGAGGCAGCCAATGCTAAACTCAAGCAGATGGTGAAGGATCAGCAAGAGGCCGAGAAGAAGAAGGTGCAGAGTCAGGAGATTCAGCAACAGTTGGCCCAACAGACGGTGCACATTGAAGCGAAGCGCACTGAAGTTATGGCTGATTTGGCTCTTGTTGAGCCCGCTGTTGTCGACGCGCAGGCCGCTGTGAAATCGATCAAGAAACAACAGCTGGTCGAAATTCGTACCATGGCTAATCCTCCAGCGGTGGTTAAGTTGGCTCTCGAGTCGATTTGTTTACTCTTGGGCGAAAACGCCAGCGATTGGAAGTCGATTCGCGCTGTTATTATGCGCGATAACTTTATTAATACCATCGTTTCGAACTTTAACACCGAAGATATCAGCGACGATGTCCGCGAGAAAATGAAGAATCGCTATTTGAGTAATCCGGACTACAACTTTGAAAAAGTCAATCATGCTAGTAACGCTTGTGGACCGCTGGTAAAATGGGCGTTGGCGCAAATTCTGTATGCTGACATGTTGAAGAAGGTTGAACCGCTGCGTGAAGAGTTGAACTCACTTGAAGTGCAAGCCGACACCAACAAGAAGCGCGGTGACGAGATGAAGAATCTGATCAGTCAGTTGGAGCAGAGTATCGCGTCCTACAAGGAGGAATACGCCCAACTTATCGCCCAAGCGCAGGCGATCAAGAGTGACTTGGAGAATGTACAGGCGAAGGTTGATCGCTCTATTGCGTTGATCAAATCTTTGGTAATTGAAAGGGAGCGGTGGGAGGCGACCAGTGAGACTTTCAGATCGCAGATGTCTACCATTCTTGGTGATGTCCTTCTCACATCTGCATTTATCGCATATGGTGGTTACTTTGACCAACACTATCGACAAAATCTTTTTACCACCTGGACTCAACATCTGACGCAAGCTGGTATCCAATATCGACCGGACATTGCACGAACGGAATACCTTTCCAATCCGGATGAACGTCTCCGCTGGCAAGCAAACGCGCTTCCAACAGATGACCTGTGCACGGAGAACGCGATCATGATCAAGCGTTTCAACCGTTACCCGTTGATCATCGATCCTTCCGGACAAGCCACCGAGTTCATTATGAACGAATTCAAGGACAAGCGCATTACAAAGACGAGTTTCTTGGACGACTCATTCCGCAAGAACCTCGAATCGGCGCTTCGATTTGGTAATCCACTGCTGGTACAAGACGTGGAGAATTACGATCCGATTTTGAATCCAGTACTTAACAGAGAATTGCGTAGGACTGGCGGTCGTGTGCTGATCACATTGGGCGACCAGGATATTGATTTGTCGCCGACATTTGTCATCTTCTTGTCGACTCGCGATCCCACTGTGGAATTCCCACCGGATATCTGCTCTAGGGTAACATTTGTCAACTTTACTGTTACACGCAGCTCGCTGCAGAGTCAGTGCTTGAACAAAGTACTTAAAGCTGAACGTCCTGATATCGATGAGAAGCGCTCCGACTTGTTGAAACTCCAAGGAGAATTCCACCTGCGTTTGCGCCAATTGGAGAAATCTTTGCTGCAAGCGCTCAACGACGCTAAGGGCAAGATTCTTGATGATGATAGTGTCATCACTACATTGGAGACATTGAAACAAGAGGCTGCTGAGATCGGCGCCAAGGTGGAGGAGACTGATAAGGTTATTTCGGAGATTGAGACAGTTTCGCAGCAGTACTTGCCACTCTCGCAAGCATGCAGTAATACTTACTTTACAATGGACAGTCTGAACCAGGTGCATTTCTTGTACCAATACTCGTTGAAGATGTTCCTGGACATGTTCAGCAGTGTCCTGCTGAGCAATCCGCGACTGGAAGCGCTTTCCGATCATCAGGCTAGATTGAAGATAATCACACAGGATTTGTTTACTGTGTGCTATGAACGGGTCGCCCGTGGTATGTTGCATACTGATCGACTCACATTGGCTCTTTTGTTGTGTCGCATCCATCTGAAGGGTGTTGTCAGCGAGCCGAACTTGGATCAAGAATTCAACTTCTTCCTGCGTTGTAAGGAGGGTGTGTTTAACAAACAAGCCGGCGAGATTATTGATGGTTTGTTGAGTGAACAGCAGGAGGCTCTTGTGAGGTTGGCCACTCGCCTACCCGCGTTTAGGAAATTGCCTGAGAAGATTCAAGAAATGCCCGAGTTCTACGCTTGGATACAACAAGGCACACCGGAGCAAAATGTGCCAAGATTGTGGCAAGAAGAGAAGCCGCTGAGTGCGATTGGTACAGCAATGTACCAAATGTTGCTGATTCAAGCATTCCGACCCGATCGAGTTATTGCCGCCGCCCATGTTTTGGTTGAGGCTGTTTTGGGCGAGAACTTCATGCAGAAGGCTGAAGATGAAATCGATTTCGGCGCGGTGGTTGAGAAGGAACTTCGCGCTAATGTACCAGCATTATTGTGCTCGGTGCCTGGTTTTGATGCGTCAGGACGCGTGGATGATCTCGCGGCCGAGTTGAATAAACAAATTTCCAGCATTGCTATTGGTTCAGCGGAAGGTTTCAATCAAGCTGAGCGGGCGATCAACATGGCTTGCAAGAGTGGACGGTGGGTGATGTTGAAGAACGTGCACTTGGCACCTCAATGGCTAGTCCAGCTTGAGAAGAAGTTGCATTCGTTGCAACCGCATGCCGGATTCCGTTTGTTCTTGACCATGGAGATTAATCCAAAACTCCCGGTGAACTTGCTGAGAGCTGGTAGGATCTTTGTTTACGAACCGCCACCGGGTATTCGTGCCAACTTGCTGCGCACGTTCAGCACAGTACCGGCGAGTCGCATGATGAAAGCGCCCAGTGAACGCGCACGATTGTACTTCTTGTTGGCTTGGTTCCATTCTATCGTACAGGAACGATTGCGATACGTGCCCCTCGGTTGGGCGAAGCACTACGAGTTTAACGAATCCGATTTGCGTGTTGCTTGCGATACGCTGGACACTTGGATTGAGACAACTGCGATGGGCCGTACGAATTTGCCCCCGGAGAAGGTACCATGGGATGCACTCGTGACTTTGATGTCACAGTCTATCTACGGTGGTAAAATTGATAACGTCTTCGATCAGAGGCTACTGCATTCTTTCCTTACGAAGTTGTTTACGCCGCGCAGTTTTGAGGTGGACTTTGCGCTTGTTGGACACATTGATGGCGGTTCCAATAACAGCCGAAATATCACCATGCCTGATGGCACCCGCCGGGACCACTTCTTGAAATGGATTGAGTCGTTGGTTGAAAGGCAGACACCAAGTTGGTTGGGTCTTCCCAACAATGCCGAGAAGGTGCTTCTAACTACGCGCGGCACTGCCTTGATCAGTAACCTTTTGAAAATGCAGCAACTTGAAGATGACGATGAGTTGGCCTATAGCGTTGAAGATATCTCTCAAGAAAATCCGAAACAGGGAGATGGAAGACCATCGTGGATGAAGACACTGCATAATTCGGCTGCTTCATGGCTGGAGTTGTTGCCGAAGAGTCTGAACACGCTGAAGCGTACCGTTGAGAATATCAAGGATCCATTGTATCGTTACTTTGAGAGGGAGGTGAACTGTGGATCGAAACTTCTGATCGAAGTTATTCACGACTTGAATGATGTGGTGATGATCTGTCAGGGGGAGAAGAAACAAACAAACTACCATCGCGTGATGATCAGCGAGTTGGTGCGCGGCATGTTACCCGTGAATTGGCGAAGATACACCGTACCACGTGGTTGCACTGTGATTCAGTGGATCACCGATTTCAGTCAGCGCGTGAAGCAGCTGCAGGAAGTTTCCAGTTTGGTATCGAGCGCTGGCGCGAAGGAATTGCAGAGCTTCCCGGTATGGTTGGGTGGTCTCTTGAATCCGGAAGCTTATATTACCGCAACCAGGCAGTGCGTTGCACAGGTAAATAGTTGGCCTTTGGAGGAGTTGCAACTGGATGTGACTATTACAGACACTCAAGATAGGAGCTCAATTCCATCAGATTGCTTTGCTGTTGTTGGTAAGTGTTGTTGATTTGAAATATATTGCTCTGGTTGTATGACTGTGGCACTAAATTGTAATCATTCTGTTAAATGTAATTTTAGGTGTGAAACTACAAGGAGCGCAGTGCAAGAACAACCAACTCTTGCTGACTTCCAGCATCATGATTGAGCTGCCCATTATGCTTCTGCGATGGGTGCGCGTGGCGAGCGGCGACAAATTGTTGAATGGCAGATTATCGTTGCCGGTGTATTTGAATTCTACACGTACTGAATTGCTATTCACCGTGGATCTGAATATATCTCCTGGACAGGATCCACACAGCTTCTATGAGCGTGGCGTTGCTTTGCTTACATCCACATCATTGAATTAAAACTTATTGTAACGCTTTTATTGCTTTAGAATTTAGAAGTTTGTAAAACTTGTATGCTTATTTATGAACAAATAAATTGCTTTTATTGGACGTTTATTTTTTAATGAATCATATGAATGACTTTTGAAGGGAAGCATGTTATATTTTTAATAAAACTGTTTTGGTGTTGTTTTGTTGTTGTGTAAAAACTAGTGCAGTACTCTTCAATGTATTAATACTATTTGCAGATTTCTAGGAGCTTTCTGCAGTCCACTACAGCCCTGCAAAGTTGTCAAAATATTGAAAATGTCAAAAACATGCTACGAAAAATTACATTTTCCTGTTAAACTAACATTGCTAGAACATATTTCATACCTGATTCTAAGAAAGGAAGAGTGAGTGAATCAATTAATACTATTCGCAGGTTTCTAGGCTCTTCCTGCAGTCTGCTACAGCCCTGCAAAGTTGTCAAAATATTGAATATGTCAAAAACATGCTTGGGAAAATTACATTTTCCTGGTAAACTAAAACAGGTAGAACATTTTTTATACTAAATTCCCATAAAGAAAAAGTGTGTGAACTCATTAATACTATTCGCAGGTCTCTAGAATCTTTCTGCAGTCCGCTACAGCTCTGCAAAGTTGTCAAAATAATGAAAATGTCAAGAACATACTCAGGAAAATTACATTTTCCTGGTAAACTAACATTGCTAGAACATATTTCATACTTCATTCTTAAAAAGGAAGAGTGTGTGAACCAATTAATACTATTCGCAGGTTTTTAGGACGTTCCTACAGTCCGCTACAGCCCCACAAAGTTGCCAAATTTAAAAAAAGTTAAAAACATGCTACTAAACATGTTTAAAGCCTTGAATTGGAAAATTGTAGAAGTTTAGAGGGTGTAAAAATGGTCGTTGCAGAAGAAGAAATTCCATAACAAAACATGAAAATGGGATTTAGACAAAATTTGGTTTTGTTTTTATTTAGTTTAATTGCATTTATTAGTTTTACTTCTTATTTACTTCTTTTTAACAATTTTATATTCCAGAATAAATTACAATTTATACTTGTTCTTCAATCGATTTCCAAAAATCATTACTTTTCTTATTATAACCTGACTTGAATTTAATGGTTTTGTCAATTTCCATATATTGCATATCATCCGGTTTGGCACAATCCCAAAATTCCGAAAGCACCGCGTCGGTTTCAGGATCATTTGGATCAGAATTCTTTGCAAAGTTGGTCCACCATTTTGTCATTCTCTGAATACCAGTTTCTTCAATTCCAGTAATCGGCACCTTTGCAGTTA
>JAODGA020074049.1:6615937-6629772 GCA_027574885.2 Drusilla canaliculata
CAATAAAATTCGATTGTATATTGTATTTTAAAACGTAAACACTCATCCCGTTATGGTCGTTTTGCTCACAGCGTCTGATTAAGCACATAAGAAAGTCTACATAATGTGCGAGACGCACGTTTGTAAAGAAACTTTCAAATTAACACGAGTGTGGCTGCCCTAGGGTCAGTTACACCTGTCTGGTCTCAACATAGTTTAGCGTATACGAGTGTGTAAACGTACTACTTTTCTCTAGCAGACGCACCTGAATCAAAGACACTCTAAGAATACTTCCGACAGATTGCCATCCATACACGTATTCGATTTTATTCTACAAGTATTTCATCATATTAGAAATTGTTATGCAAATTTTTTCTATACAACTTTGGTAACATCTACAACTATTTGATACTAATCTGAACTATAGAAGAGCATAAAATGAAAGTACCAATTTCGCAATTCATAAAATTTATGGTTTTTGGTACATATTTCGTTAACATATTTGGAATACACCTAAGAGTTAATTAAAAGCGAATGTAACTTTTAGTTTGTTTTTCTTCCTTGTAGGTATGGCAGTGATTTGATGTCAGTGGAAACGTATGGTGAAAACAATTTAACGGCATCGATTGCTGCGTCCACCGTTGCTGGTGATCGCCGAGGTACAAACCATTACTGGCTGGGCCTCGCATCATTGGATGACCTCAAAACGAACACCTTAGAGTCGGCATCGGGAACATTGGCGTCTCAATACTCAGGTATGTGGAAATGCAATTAATATGACACCACCATTCAATTACAGCCAATAACACATCGAAATTAACGGTTTGATGGTGGGACCCAGTGCTCTGTGCACTTCACCGTAATCGGTAATCTCCGCAAGGGTACTCTTACATTTACTCGATTTCACCGACCTGTATTACATAAATTCCTCAAGACACAACAGTTACGGAACTTGGTCATCTCCAACGTGATTTCTTTTACGTAGGTTTCTGGTCATTGCAACAACCTGATCCCAAAGCGGGCGAGTGTGTCGATGTGACGTTGACCGAGGAGAAGCAATCTTGGGAGCTGACAACCTGCGAAAGTCTACTGCCCTTTATGTGCCGCGCTCGAGCGTGTCCCTCTGGTTCATTCCATTGTTCCAATGGTAATTGCATCAATGATGTATTCCGTTGTGATAAACAAGACGACTGTGGAGACTCTTCCGATGAGATCGATTGTCCTATGAACTGCAACTACTACTTGGCTAGTAGTGGCGATGTGGTCGAAAGTCCTTACTACCCACAAAAATATGCACCTCTTACAAATTGCAAATGGACGTTGGAGGGTCCGCAAGGACATAACATCCTATTACAGGTTTGTGTTTATGATTAATGCAAATGCATTCAAATTTTATTTTGTAACTAATCATGGCCCACGTTTAGTTTCAAGAGTTTGAAACGGAGAAGTCCTTCGATACTGTACAAATTCTCGCAGGCGGGCGCTCCGAAGAGACCTCCATCAATCTGGCTACGCTCTCCGGCAAGCAAGACCTTACCAATCGATCGTTTGTGTCGGCGAGCAATTTTATGATAATCAAATTCAGCACTGACGCCTCTGTGGAAAGAAAGGGTTTCCGGTATGTTCATATTTTGCCTTGTCTATTCTCTGTGAATAATAATGAATATCTTCATTCACAATATTCTTTCTTGTTTTCTTTTCTCTTATGTTTGTTTGGATTTACAGTGCTTCTTGGAAGACGGAGCCACAAACATGCGGCGGTATGCTACGGGCCACTCCACAAGGACAGGTTTTAACATCACCCGGCTATCCCGAACAATACCCGGGCGGTTTGGAATGTTTGTATGTGATTTCAGCTCAGGCTGGTAGAATCATCACTCTGGAAATTGATGACCTCGATTTGGACGACATGCGGGACTATATACTTGTGCGAGACGGCGACTCGCCGATGAGTCAACCCATCGCTCGCCTTACTGGCGACTTAGAGCAGAACCAACGTATAATTATGTCCACTGGCAATCAGCTGTATTTGTACTTTAAGACTAGCCTCGGCGACTCGAAGCGTGGTTTTCGCATTCGCTACGCGCAAGGATGTCGTGCAACGATAGTTGCGCGAAATGGCACTTTGACCTCACCCGCATTCGGTCTATCCAATTACCCCAGCAATCAAGAATGTCTTTATAAGATTCGTAATCCAGGTGGTGGACCGCTCTCCTTGAATTTTGAGAGTTTTGATGTGGATAAGTCTGATTTTGTACAAGTTTATGACGGTCCTACAACAAGTGGTTTACGGCTCCATAGTGGCAATGGATTTTCACAGAACGCAGCACCCAAGATCACTTTAACTGCATCCAGTGGTGAAATGTTGATTAGATTTGCTTCCGATGCGCTACACAGCAAAATAGGATGGAAAACCGTGTTCTCCGCTGATTGTCCCGTATTGCAACCAGGCGTTGGTGCTTTAGCTTCAAGTCGTGACACTGCTTTTGGTACTATCATTACGTTCACATGTCCTACAGGACAAGAGTTTGCTACGGGACGCACACGCATAACGACCCAATGTCAACATGGAGGAAACTGGTCTATCACGTACATTCCTAAATGCCAAGAGGTGTATTGCGGACCGGTGCCACAAATAGACAATGGTTTTTCAATTGGTTCTTCAAACGTGACCTACCGCGGTGAGGCTAGATATCAATGCTATGCTGGTTTTGCCTTTTCCACTGGGCAACCAATTGAAAGGATTTCGTGTCTTGCCGATGGACGTTGGGAAAAGAAACCAGCATGTTTAGGTATGATTACATCTCTAAAGATAGGTTCCAATTATAAAATGCATTTCTCATTACAGCATCACAATGTGTCACGTTGCCGGAGGTACCACATGCAAACGTAACCATTTTGAATGGCTTAGGACGAAGCTATGGTACCATCGTACGCTATGAATGTGAACCCGGTTATGTGCGTTCAGGTCATCCTGTCATTCTCTGCATGAGTAATGGCACCTGGTCAGGAGACGTGCCTATATGTTCTCGGGCCCGTTGCTCAGTATTTCCAGAAATCAAGAATGGCTTTATTACCGACACATTGAAGAACTACTATTTTAACGATGAAGCTAGAGTGCAGTGTTACAAAGGCTATAAATTAATTGGCAACAGTATTTTGAGGTGCGGCGAAAACGAGGAATTCAATAACCCACCCAAGTGCGAAGACATAAATGAATGTATTAGCAGTCAGTGTGATGTTGCATCGACGGAGTGTGTCAACGCGCCTGGATCTTTCTCATGCAAATGTCGTAAAGGCTTTGCGCCTACCTTGGATTGCAGGCCCGTGGGCGATCTTGGGTTGATCAATGGAGGAATTGCTGATGATGCTATTACTGTCTCTAGTATTGAAGAAAGCTACACAAAAGGGGTAAGACAATAGCTTTTGTATGAAATAAATATATTTATATATGTTACTATTTTTTATAGATGCTTCGTTTGAGCAATGGACAAGGCTGGTGTGGAAACACTCTTGAGCCCGGCTCCAACTATGTCATCATTGACTTGAAGGCACCTACAATTATCCGCGGTTTTCGAACCATGAGTGTTACTCGCCCAGATGGAAACTTAGCATTTACATCTGCTGTTCGCATACAATACACCGATGATCTTACTGATGTTTACAAAGACTACAGAAACCCTGATGGCACAGCTGTGGAATTCCGTATTTTAGAGCCTACTCTATCAATCCTCAATCTGCCAATCCCAATTGAAGCCCAATATATTAAATTTAAAATCCAAGATTACGTTGGTGCTCCATGTATGAAATTAGAAATCATGGGATGTACTCGTTTGGAATGTACTGACATCAACGAGTGTATGACAAATAACGGCGGATGCGACCAGAAATGTATCAACAACCCAGGCGACTTTTCATGCAGTTGTAATGTTGGATTTGACTTGTATACGAAAAATGGTACTTCTGGTTTTAATATTGAGCCAAGCGAGAACGGACTGAGAGATGGTGATACATACCAAGTAAACAAGTCGTGCGTCCCAATTATGTGTCCAACTTTGCAAGCGCCAGATAATGGGGTTATACTTTCAACAAAAGCTAAATATCATTTTGGTGAGTTGGTACGCTTCCAGTGTGATTTTGGCTACGTCATGACTGGATCGTCGGCACTTTTGTGCACATCCACTGGAGCGTGGAATGGCTCCGTCCCTGAGTGTAATTATGCGAAGTGTGTTTCCTTGCCCGATGACAAAAACGAAGGACTGCGCGTCATTCGACCTGATGAAGAGAGCGTACTTGTGCCATTCAGAGAAAACGTTACAATGAATTGCGGAAATATGGGCAAACAATTACGGAAGACAGCAACATCAGGCTTCAGACAATGCGTATACAATCCTAAACAAGGACTACCCGATTATTGGCTTAGCGGTGCACTTCCATCCTGTCCACGTGCTGACTGTGGACCACCACCACCGACGCCTGGTGCCGAATACGGAAAATATTTAGACACCAAATACCAATCATCATTCTTCTTTGGTTGCCAGAATACATTCAAGTTAGCTGGTCAGAGCAATAAACATGATAATGTGGTTAGATGTCAGGCAAATGGAGTGTGGGACTTTGGAGATCTTCGTTGCGAAGGTCCAGTTTGTGAAGACCCAGGAAGACCAAGTGATGGTTTCCAATTAGCTAGGAGTTACGAGCAAAGCTCAGAAGTTACGTTTGGATGCAACCGCCCCGGGTATATTTTGATTAATCCCAGACCAATAACATGCGTGCGTCAACCAGAGTGCAAGGTTGTTAGGCCGCTGGGTCTTGCTTCCGGCAGAATTCCAGATTCCGCTATTAATGCCACTAGTGAACGACCAAACTATGAGGCCAAGAATGTACGACTGAATTCCGTTACTGGCTGGTGTGGCAAACAAGAAGCTTTTACATACGTAAGCGTAGATTTGGGTAAAGTCTATCGTGTGAAAGCCATTCTTGTTAAAGGTGTGGTAACAAATGACATTGTGGGTCGTCCCACGGAAATTCGTTTCTTCTACAAGCAAGCCGAAAGTGAGAACTATGTAGTTTACTTCCCTAATTTCAATTTGACCATGAGAGACCCTGGAAACTATGGTGAATTAGCTATGATTTCTCTTCCAAAATATGTGCAAGCCCGTTTTGTTATTCTTGGTATTGTCAGTTACATGGATAACGCCTGTTTGAAATTTGAGTTGATGGGTTGCGACGAACCAAATGAAGATCCCCTTCTTGGTTACGACTACGGCTACTCCCCGTGTGTAGATAATGAAACTCCAGTTTTCCAAAACTGTCCGCAACAACCTATTGTAGTACAAAAAGACCAAAATGGAGGTTTGCTTCCAGTTAACTTTACGGAACCAACAGCTGTTGATAATTCAGGAAGCATTGCTCGTTTAGAAGTTAAACCGCAGAACTTCCGTACACCTGTATACGTATTTGAAGACACCGTTGTTAAATACGTCGCTTTCGATTATGATGGTAACGTTGCCATTTGCGAGATCAACATTACCGTTCCAGATAACACACCACCACAACTCAGCTGTCCCCAGAGCTATGTGATAGAATTAGTCGACAAACAGGATAGCTACGCGGTGAATTTCAACGAAACGCGTCGACGCTTGAATGTTACCGATGCCTCCGGCGAGGTACAAGTGCAATTCATTCCAGATAAGGCAACAATCCCGATCGGCACATTCGAAAACGTTACGGTTGTAGCAACCGACAAATATGGCAACAAAGCTACCTGCCATTTCCAGGTATGTCGTAAATTGCATTGCTTTTTACTTTTTTAACCAATCATCATTTTAATGCTTTCTACGCACTCTACTTATAGGTCTCCGTACAAGCAACACCGTGCGTTGATTGGGAGTTGAAGTCACCAGCGAATGGCGTTATTACTTGTTTGGAAGGCGATCGAGGATTGCAATGTATCGCAAAATGTAACGATGGCTATCGCTTCACGGATGGAGAACCAGTCAAGACGTTTGGCTGCGACAGCAAAACGCCGTGGAAGCCGACATCAGTAGTGCCGGATTGCGTTTCCGAGGACACCCAACAAGCTGATTATCATGTAACTGGATCCGTGCGTTATCGCGCTAATGGTGCTGTTGCTCACGCTTGTCTCAATCAGTACACAGATTTGTTATCCCAATACTACGAAACTCTTAATCGCATGCTGTCACAGCGTTGTTCAGCTGTGAATGTGAACATGAATGTGTCGATTGTGAAAGCGGTACCCGTACTAATTGAAGAAAATGTCGTGAAAATTGATTTTGTTCTCGATGTAATTCCCGTCATTCGACAACCTCAATTATACAACTTGTGCGGTTCAACGTTAACTTTAATCTTCGATTTATCGGTGCCATATGCAAGTGCTGTAATTGAGCCGTTGTTGAATGTTTCTGCAATTGGTAATCAATGTCCACCGTTGCGCGCTCTTTCTTCGATTATCACCCGTGGATTTACTTGCAATATTGGAGAGGTTCTCAATATGGACGAGAATGATGTCCCACGCTGCTGTAAGTTTTAAAAAATTATTTTTTATATTTTCCTGAAACTAACTTATTCTGATTTGTTTAGTACATTGTCCCGCTGGTACCTTCGCTGGAGAGAAACAAAAGGAGTGTACTTATTGCCCGAAAGGATACTATCAAAACACAGCCCGCCAAGGCGCTTGTCAACGTTGCCCATTGGGAACTTACACTAAGGAAGAAGGATCAAAAAGTGTACACGATTGCGTGCCTGTTTGCGGTTATGGTACTTATTCTCCGACTGGACTTGTACCCTGCCTTGAATGTCCCCGAAACAGCTACACTGGTGAACCACCAACTGGTGGATTTAAGGATTGCCAAGCTTGCCCAGCAAATACATTCACCTATCAACCATCAGCTCCTGGAAAGGATCGGTGTAGACCAAAATGTGGCCCTGGGCAATACTCCTCAACTGGTCTTGCGCCTTGCTCCATGTGCCCACGTGACTTCTTCCAACCGTTAAGTGGTCAAACTACTTGTATGGAATGCCCAACTAATATGAAAACCGATGGTCCGGGTGCATCCAGCCGCTCCGATTGCTTACCAATTCAATGCACAGAAAATGCATGTCAGCATGGTGGTTTGTGTGTTCCAATGGGTCATGGAATTCAATGTTTCTGCCCTGCTGGTTTCTCTGGTAGAAGATGTGAAACAGACATCGATGAATGTTCCTCTCAGCCATGTTACAATGGAGCTACCTGCATTGATCAACCTCAGGGTTACCGTTGTCAGTGTGCCCCGGGATACTCGGGAATAAATTGTCAAGAAGAAAGATCTGACTGCAGAAATGACACGTGTCCAGAAAGGGCAATGTGTAAAGATGAACCAGGATACAACAACTTTACTTGTCTTTGTAGATCGGGTTATACGGGTGTGGATTGTGACATGACAGTAGACCCTTGCACGAACAACGGCAGTCCATGCAGCAATGGTGCAACTTGTGTTGCTCTTCAGCAGGGACGTTTTATGTGCGAATGTTTACCTGGATGGGAAGGACAAACTTGTGAAATTAACACCGATGATTGCGCGGAACAACCATGTTTACTAGGAGCAAATTGTACGGATCTAGTTGCTGATTTCAGTTGTTCGTGCCCCGCTGGTTTTACTGGTAAACGCTGTCAGGAGAAAATTGATCTATGTACGAAGAGTCCTTGTAAGAATGGCATTTGCGTGGATAAATTATTCTATCATCAATGTATCTGTCAACCTGGCTGGTCTGGAGAGTCATGCGAAGTCAACATCAATGATTGCATGAATGATCCTTGCGAAAATGGCGGCCAATGCATTGATGGAATCAATGACTATAACTGTACCTGCGAAGCTGGTTTTACTGGAAAGCGTTGTCAACATAATATTGACTACTGCTCAGCTGAACCTTGCCAAAATGGTGCCTCGTGTACAGATCAAGTTGATGGCTTCTTATGTAAATGCCGACCAGGATATGTAGGCTTGCAATGTGAGGCTGAGATTGACGAATGTCTTAGCGACCCATGCAATCCACTAGGAACGGAGAAATGTGTTGATCTGGATAACAAATTCCAATGTATGTGTAGAGAAGGTTTTACTGGTATTTATTGCGAGGAGAATGTTGATGATTGTAAGTCGGATCCATGTTTGAATGGTGGTTCGTGCCGCGATGAAGTTGGTGGATACAAGTGTCTGTGCCCGCAAGGATGGAATGGTGTGAACTGCGAAACTGATATTGGTACATGCCAGAATAGGCCTTGTCAAAACGATGCTCGGTGCATTAACTTGTTCCAAGACTATTTCTGCGTATGTCCATCTGGAACGGATGGTAAGCAGTGTGAAACAGCACCAGAAAGATGCATTGGAAATCCGTGCATGCACGGTGGTAAATGCCAAGACTTTGGTTCCGGTTTGAACTGTTCTTGTACTAACGGCTATTCAGGCATTGGTTGCCAATACGAGTACGATGCTTGTCAGACAAATGATTGTAAGAACGGAGCTACTTGTACCAACCATGGAAATGGATTCCAATGTATTTGCCCACCAGGATACACCGGAAAATTCTGTGAAGAAGATATTGTTGATTGCAAAGAAAATTCATGTCCCCCGAGTGCTACTTGTATTGACTTAACTGAAAAATTCTTCTGTCAATGTCCATTCAATTTGACTGGTGAAGATTGTAGAAAAAGTAAGTAATCGAGTTCTATTCAAATTGACACTATTCTTAACAATATGTTATTGGTTTACAGCAATTTCTGTGGATTATGACATGTACTTCAGTGACGCTACGAGAAGCTCAGCAGCACAAGTTATTCCTTTCTATACCGGATCTAAGACCAGTCTTACCATTGCAATGTGGGTGCAGTTTACGGAAAAGGATGAAAACGGCATCTTCTTCACCATGTACAGCGTGACTTCTAAGCACATGCCAACCAACAGAAAACCCATTATTCAAGCTCATTCTAGTGGAGTTCAAGTGTCTCTCTTTTCTGATATTCAAGATGTTTATCTAAGTTATCGTGATTACACAGCCAACAACGACGGCCAATGGCATCATATTGCCATAGTTTGGGATGGTGACAATGGAGGCGAATTAAAGCTCATTACTGAAGGACTCATTGCAAGCAAGGTAGAAGGATACGGTAGTGGCAGAAAGCTTCCAGAATATGCCTGGGTAACATTAGGTAAGCCACGTTCAGGTAATCCCAAGGGTTATACTGAAACTGGCTTCCAGGGACATTTGACTAAGGTTCAGATTTGGGGACGTGCTTTGGATGTTACAAACGAGATTCAAAAGCAAGTGCGTGATTGTAGAACTGAACCAGTTCTGTACCGTGGATTACTACTTACCTGGGCTGGATATGAAGACACTTTGGGAGGAGTGGAAAGAATTGTACCATCACATTGTGGGCAGCGAAAATGCCCACCTGGTTATTCTGGACCTAAGTGTCAAAATCTTTCTATTGACAAAATTCCACCTAAAGTTGAATATTGCCCTGGAGATTTATGGGTTATTGCCAAAAACGGATCCGCTATTGTATCTTGGGATGAGCCTCACTTTAGCGATAACGTTGGTGTCGTTAAGATTCAGGAGAAGAATGGACATCGTCCTGGTCAAACCCTTTTATGGGGTGTCTACCAAATTGCTTACATTGCATCAGATGCTGCTGGCAATACAGCTATGTGCACATTTAAAGTCTCACTATTATCTGAATTCTGTCCAGAATTGGCTGATCCGATTGGAGGTATTCAAACATGTAAGGACTGGGGCGCGGGTGGTCAATTCAAGGTATGCGAAATTAGTTGCAACCCAGGTCTAAGATTCTCAGAAGATGTTCCCAAATTCTATACTTGTGGTGGAGAAGGCTTCTGGAGACCAACTTCTAATCCCAATCTACCAATGATATACCCAGCCTGTTCTGGTATGTTTACATGATGAATACAATTGTATGGTAATTTACTAATTCAATTAATTATAGCCGCCAAATCTGCTCAACGAGTCTTCAAAATCAACATGCTCTTCCCAAGTTCAGTGTTATGTAACGAAGCTGGTCAAGGCGTACTTAGACAAAAAGTCCGCAACGCCGTCAACGCATTGAATAGGGACTGGAACTTCTGTTCTTTCTCCGTGGAAGGCACTAGAGAATGCAAAGATCTGAACATTGACATTTCCTGTGATCATCGTTCAAACCGTATCACCCGACAAGTCTCCAGTGATGATGAAGACGATGGCGGGACCTACGTAATTGACGCGGAAGTACCTGTACAACCGTAAGTACCAATCAACCAACACCACATCAATTAACTACATTAAACAGTAACAGTTTGAAGTATTTACGTCTGACGTTTCTACTACAGTCGTTGTGTTTGAACATGATGACCACCACTAATGTTCTTAGAATGAAGGACATCTTCAACAGCATCCACATATTTTCATTTACTTGTTATGTGTTTTGTGTATGTTTGCATGCTCGTAGTCCTGAGTACTTTTAGTCGTTTTACATACTCGTAGTTAGCACCCTGTGGCATGATTCGTTCCTTTGTAGCAATAATCGCCAAGGACGGCAACAAACGAGCGATACCTACAACATAGAAATCTCATTCCCGGCCATCAAGTAAGCACCCACTAGTTATCTGTTTAGTGACACATGCATACACGTTTGCCTCTGTTTTTGTATACACCACATGTAGCACGTCTGTTCTAAACACAAGCTTTACACAACTAATCTCATTATGAATGTTGTGGAGATTCTAATTATGCTTTCTTGTTAGTGATCCGATCATCAACTCCAACACCAATGATAGGTCTACAGTTCAACGGCTATTGGAAATGCTCATTTTAGAAGATGACCAGTTTGATGTACGTGATATTTTACCCAATACCGTTCCGGATCCAAGTTCTTTAGTTTTACAATCTGACTATGCCTGTCCAGTTGGTCAAGTGGTTATGGCACCTGATTGCGGTAAGTTTTTTTGAACTATGTAAAATGAATATAATATGTATAATAATTAAATATTTTATCTAGTTCCGTGCGCAATTGGTACATACTTTGAGAAGGAAACTAAGACATGTATTCCCTGTCCACTTGGAACCTACCAGAGTGAAGCCGGCCAACTTCAGTGTATTCAGTGTCCCACTATTGCTGGTCGTCAGGGAGTTACCATTGGTTTGGGTGCTAGAAGTGCAGCGGATTGTAAAGGTTGGTGAATTATTTTAATTGTTTCTTCAGTTATATTAACTCCTGAATTGGTAAATTTACAGAACGTTGTCCGGCCGGTAAATACTATGATCATGATGCCGGTCTATGTCGCAGCTGTGGACATGGATTCTTCCAAGCTGAGGAAGGATCATTCTCTTGTAACATCTGTGGTCTTGGAAAAACTACCCGCACCAACGAAGCCGTCTCTGTCAAGGAGTGCCGCGATGAGTGTACCAGTGGCATGCAACTTGCCCTGGATGGTAAATGTGAACCATGCCCACGTGGAACTTTCCGTATGCAAGGTATTCAAGCTGCATGTATTGCCTGCCCATTGGGTCGAACCACACCAAAGGTTGGCGCATCCAGCAATGAAGAGTGCTCTCTACCTGTTTGCACACCTGGCACATACCTCAATGGAACGCTGAACAGTTGCATACCTTGTAAGAAAGGATGGTATCAGCCGGAATCGCAACAAACAACTTGCGTTGCCTGTCCACCGAACACCAGCACCAAGGGTACGGCGGCTACCAGCAAAGCAGAGTGTACCAATCCATGTGAGATGAATGGTCCTGAAATGCATTGCGATCCGAATGCATATTGTCTGCTTATACCAGAAACAAGTGACTTTAAATGTGAATGTAAGCCAGGATTCAATGGAACCGGTAAATTCTGCACGGATGTATGTGATGGTTATTGTGAAAATGAAGGTGCTTGTGTGAAAGATGTACGCGGTCAGCCATCGTGCAGGTGTATTGGTAGCTTTACCGGTAAGCATTGCGCGGAAAAATCTGAATTTGCCTACATTGCGGGTGGTATCGCGGCATCCGTTATCCTCATTATCTTCATCGTACTGCTCATTTGGATGATTTGCGCGAGGGCGAATCGTCGTCGCGAACCCAAGAAACTCCTCACCCCAGCTACGGACCAAAATGGTTCTCAAGTGAACTTCTACTACGGTGCGCCAACTCCTTACGCAGAGAGCATAGCGCCCAGCCATCACTCAACATACGCACATTATTACGATGATGAAGAGGATGGTTGGGAAATGCCTAACTTTTACAACGAAACGTACATGAAAGAGAGCCTTCACAACGGCGTGAATGGTAAAATGAATAGTCTAGCGCGTTCAAACGCAAGTATTTATGGTACTAAAGAAGATCTATATGACCGATTAAAACGTCACGCTTATCCTGGAAAGAAAGGTAACGGTGATGACAATAGCTCCATCGATGAAAGATTCTAATTGCTATCGTTTCAGATAAGAGTGATAGTGAGAGTGAAATGGGGCAATAAATAAGAGACAATCGAGTCTAGACTTCTGGTCATACATGTGAATGCGCTCAAAAATTTTGTTTATTTTTTGTTTTACTTATCAGTTGACCAATTCTTTAAATTTGTAGACCATAGACACGCGTACTTATTTGTGTACATTTTATGCAATTCTATTCTTCGAGTAATGTACCTAGCACTAGGCGAATAATGTTTTCTTTGTACCACTCTGCACAATTTGGATAGAAATTATGCTTGTTCCCGAACCATTTCTGAAATTTTATAATTGTGAATGCTGGGTTTTATGTAATGTTGAAATGATTCCTGAACAATCGACATGTGAAATTAAATGAACACGTCCTTTACGTCATTGAACGCATTTGTTTTCGTTAGGTTCTTAAATCGCTCATATTTATATTTTGTAATTAATACAGATTATAATTTTAGTCATACTTTATGCTAGTTTAATATGAACGCTATGTATAAAGACGTAAAAGAGATGAATGTTATAGTTCGTATTTATAAATTCTTAATACTATAAATGTTATTTGTGTGTGTATATGACGATTATAAATAATTTGTATAAGAATGACTGAATAAAACAACAAGTGCAACACATGCGTTTCATTTATGGTACAAACAAACCTAATTACATTGTCTCAGTAATAAAATTTTCCAAAGTGTAGTTTTTTGTAAATTTCAAAATCATTTCTATGGCTCAAGCTAACTGTAGAGACGTCTCAGATAAACTAAGTACTTCAGATAATTTTTCCAAGACATGTAAAAAAAATAATTTAACTCATTTCTTTCAGATTGAAAATTATTGGACAAATTGGCGTTGTGTGAAACATTACATTTATGGTTATTATAATGTATTTATCATTGTCAATGTTCCAAAATATAATAGCACGTGAAGAATGCAACATTATTAATGTACAACTTACTATTTGATATAACATAAAATGAAGAAAGAATGAGAGTAAATGCGAAAATTTCGGTTATTACTTAAATTAATATAATTGTTAAAATAGAGTGATTATATTACTTCAGATAATAGTTTAAATTAGTATCATATATTTTCCTACTGATGTTTGTATCAATCAACATTATATTTTATGAGTTATTATGTGTTAGCATGCTCATCATAACGATAAATGTGATAGTGGAAGTAAAAACCAACATTATAGCTATTTTTCAAACAAATTGTATATATTCATGTCCGGAACAAAAACTATAATTTGCTTTTTTGAAATTGCGCTATATTTACCTCTCATAGAAATTCGTAAACCTTGAAATAATATTGATTTATCATTACAACGTTTAATAAACATATTTTTAATATTTTCAATACCAAGCAAAAGAACTT
>JAODGA020074050.1:166642-185117 GCA_027574885.2 Drusilla canaliculata
GTATGGCGCAATGCGTAATAACAGTATATAGATTCGTTTTTATTGCATATATCGTCGTTTCAAAGCCTGAAAACGCTAAATACCGCTTTTATTTCAATGCTATAGAACATGGGAGTGTGTATGGCGCAATGCGTAATAACAGTATATAGATTCGTTTTTATTGCATATATCGTCGTTTTAAAGCAAGCGGTATTTAGCGTTTTCCTTGCGTATCGAAATAACCAAAATCGCCTTGGAGACCGATATAAAATGCACCAAACTACTGAAAGACAATTTACGACATTTATTAATATCAAAATGATCGCCAGCTGGTACATGCGTTGCGTGTCTCGCATATACGCGTTCAAAATAGAGTATTTTTGTGATTGAGAAGATCTATGTTTTCCATATGATTACAAACTTCTGCCAGTGAATAATTATTTTTAGTTTTCTATTTTCTGCAAAACTATTAGATAATAGATTATGGACTACTAACATTAAACAAATTTTGATATTTAGTTAAAGATAAATTGATATGATGATTTTTGATTTGATGATAATTGTTCTGCATCTTTGTAGCCTTGTTAGGTACACAATATCATAACAAACACATTTTATATTTGATAAAGCGATAATAGCTGTTTATTTAAATGTTTTTACGAAATAATAAAATAAAACTATGTTTAAAGGAATATCAAAATAAATATTCAACAAAAATTAGTTAAAACCAATTTAATATACGGTAATTTAGTTTTAAAATTTTATATAATTTATCGTCAGACAGTTGACAACTTTGTAGTGTTTATTCTAATCTTTTTTTAAGCTAACCTTATTTAACTTAACACTGCCTAACCTAATCTAATTTTACTTGGCCAAATTCAACTTGACTTAATCTTACTTAATCTGATTTTACCTTATTTGTCTAAAATGTTATCTAATCTAACTTGTCCTAACCTAATATAATATTATTTAACCAATTTTAACTTAATCTACTCTACATTAATCTAATTTCACCTTATTTTACAATGATCTTAATAACTTAACCTAACCTAACGTAACCTAACCTAATCTAACGTAACCTAACCTAATCTAACGTAACCTAACCTAACCTAACCTAACTTAACTTTACATACCTTAATCTATCCTTATTTAAATTAGACTAATCTAATCAAACCTAACTTAATCTAACTTTGTCTAATCAAGAAAATATATTGCAATCAATTTTAATATAAGCCTAATTGTAATCTACTTAAACACAAAATTAAGTTGTTTGTTTTTACTTCTTACATTTATAGCCGTAAAACATAAAACTTTTCAAATAATTTAAAAACACGCAATTTGATGATATTACTGTTCACCTGTTATAAAAACACTTAAATATTCAGCAATATGCTAATCACTTGTAATATTTAATTAAAATTCACTCTAATCATAAAGAATGATACATATAATTATGAGCTATTAAAACAAGCTATTATAATAATCTTCAGATGGAGTTATGTCATTGAATTTATTATTGACAGAAATTGATAAAATTCAACGCTCGTTTTCACTTTCATTCAAATTTTATGCAAATCAACATTATTCCAGCATTAACTTTCAAAATACCTCCAACAGGCTCAAGACCAAATATTACAACATCCATTGCAATAACCTGCGAACTGTTTATAAATTAAATACAAATCACTAACCAAGTGTTCATTGTCGAAAACAAGCCGCGGTGTTTATAAATCGTTTATATATGCTAATTCACATACAGTGTGTCCTTGTAAAGCTTCTAATCTTCAAGCCGAGTACAACACAGAGCACTATAATAATCTCGGCTTAAATTTATTGCGATACTTCCACGAATCGCAAAAGCAACAAGTTTTACCAAAGAACGTTTGAAAACGTTTTCGAACTTAACGCATTCATATGCAGAAGTCGCAGGCAGGTAATAAATTCCACAACTGGCGTTTTCTTACGCAAGCATTATGCGTTTTAATTCACGTTCACGTCGTTAAATCTCGTTTTAAGGTTAAGTTTTAAGGTTAGACATAGCTGATTGTTTTAATGGGTTATTTAATGGTTTTATGGTTCATTGTTAATTGGAAATTTAATCTTATGGGATTTATTGACGTTTCTTAAATTCCTTATTTTGATTTCAATTCGTATTTTTTAAATTTGATTGTTTGATATTTGAGAGTTAACCAAATTAGAAAAAAAAGACATTCAGTATAAGACACTAGGTGACGTCACTCTGTACGGAATATGTTTTGCAAATATTTTAAATTTAAATTTATTTTTGTTAAACTTCAGACAAATATAATTTAACTATTGATGAATAACTAGTTGCATATAGTAATATCCTAATGTTTATGACGTATATGACTGTTTGGTTGCCTAAGACATAAGTTGATGGATTATCATGTAGATGATAGTAAAACGTTGTTAAGTAGGAAATGAAAGAGGAAAACAGCAAAATATGCTATGATAGCTTGCGACGTCTCCGAAGTTTCTTGTTTTATTTTCTCTTCCGGGGGAAAAACTCCAGCACGTAGGAAGGAGTGAGTCGATTACAGGTTGTCAAGCCGGCAACGGTGCATTTCCTTAGTTTTTGTTCTTGCTTCTCGTGAAAGTTCAAGTTTTCGTGGAAATTTCCCAAATGAAAGTTTTTCTACTTGCTTTGCTGGTTTCATGGTGAGTTTGTAATCAGTTCTTGAAATGTTTATATTTGTGTAAGTCTGCTATTTCTTGTTAGTGTCTTATTTATTATGAAATTGATGTTCAAAGTAAATATTATATTATTATAACATTTAATAAATAATATAAGGAAAAATGAAATTGAATTTTATACATCTTACAAAAACATACATCTTATAAAAACAACAATATTGGCTTCAATAGTTTTACTCCTACAATTTTGCAACCCAATATATATAAATATTAATGTATATTGAGTTGCATAGCGGTTGAAGTATAGGAAGATTGATGGAAGGTATTACCTTTCAGCAAAATTTTGTGGTATTTTTAGACGTCTATATGTCGATCAATGACGAGAAATGTAATATTAAGCAATGTACACCTTTGCACAGGTTACAATTACATCAGGTGCTATTTTTAGAATCAGGCATTGAATAGGCATCGAACTATTCGTTGATTGGCTGATAGTTGAGTGCATATGTGCAAATGTGTGAATATATGTGAAAATCACAAACATGTTATGGTTTAAGGTTTCCATTTGTAACTTATTATATACTACGTAGATGTTATGCTAAATAGTTTTTTTGTGTTTTTGCAGACGAACAAGAACGAGTGCAGAAGAAGACTTTTGTAAATTGGATCAATTCGTATTTATCTAAGGTAAGATTGACTATATTATTACTAACACGTAAGATTAGGTTTGACGTCATCTGGTGTTAAATTACAGATGTCTCTTTTGACAATTTGATGACAGGTGTCAAATTAATTCCTAAAACTAACCCAACCTAACCTAACGCAATCAAATCAAATTGAAAAGTAAACAATACAGGAAATATTTTTGTTTACTTAAAAATAAGTTAAGACAACTAATAATCCTACCCGCAAATTTTCATGTCAATTTAACTTAACATAATCCACTATAATTATATACAGTGTGTTTACAACCGAAACATGATGGAATAGAAGTGTGAATTGATTTATACCTGTAGATTTACTCGCGCTGATAGGATACATTGCAGCAAATGATACACCGTAAAACCGGAAAGTTTCCAACTGTCGGTATGTGATCCGGCAATGCCGTGTCGGTGTTCAGTTTATTTAAGCTTCGGTTGGCTCTGAGGGTTTTACAACCCGCGTGACGCCACTGTGTTCCGTCAGTCGCGGCGCTCCGTCAGTCAAACGCGGTACCAGCGGCGCCTCCGCCAAAATTTCCCTTAAAACAATCCGACAATAATCAAACCGGAAGCAAACGACGTCATTAAGTACACTACAACGCAGTGAAACACCTGTTAGCAATTAAATGTTTCTAAATATACACAATATAATTAAAGACCAGTTTTTACGATTTGCCAGTGCTTATTTTCGACTGTGGTGAATTTATGGTGGATGCGCCGGGCATCTACCGAAAACTCGTGCTTGGTACGGTCGTATCCGGCTAATCGACGCATGGGGAAAAACATGCGAAACATGCAATCAAAATGTCAAAACAACGCGCGTATTGATTGATTGATTAGTGATGGTTTGCCGGAAGAGGTAACCGGAAGTGCGGAAGTAGAGTTGAATGTTGTGGTCTTCTTTTGCAGCGAGTTCCACCGCTTAGAGTAGACGATCTGATCAACGACCTCAAGGATGGGACGAAATTGCTTGCGTTGCTGGAGGTTCTTTCCGGAGAGAAACTGGTAAGTCCTATTTTGTTGGATTTGCACATCTTTGGGGCGTTTGAGATTAAATTGAAATATAATATTCTTTTCAAGCCTGTGGAGAGAGGCAGGGTTCTTCGTCGACCACATTTTCTAAGCAACGCCAATACAGCGCTTCAATTCCTGGCGAGCAAGCGCATCAAACTGGTCAACATTAACGCCAGTGATCTTGTAGACGGCCGCCCCCCGGTCGTACTCGGACTTATTTGGACCATTATCCTCTACTTCCAGGTAAATATTACCATAACCTCAAAACAGTCATTCATAACCTTATTTAAAGTTACAAAATTATCAGTTTTACATTAACTAGGGTTTTGTATTATTTTTTTGAAACCATACAACTAATCAGATTAATTTTTAAATTAATATTTTAACGTTTTCTTTGTATTACCATGAAACTATTTAAGCTGCGACGACGGAATAGTTTTTGGATTGTGGTGAGTCTCATCAAATTCAACTGACTAACCTCTTTATTATTGTCTTAAGTATCTATATTGCAATTTGGGCTTGCTGCATCAGATACATACACACATACATATGTATTTATTACTAAAAATGAAATTATGTGTTTGTGTTGTTTGGTTATGTTTCTGCATATTTATGGTTAAGTTCTGTTCATTGTTATATTTGTATATACACGAGGTTTATCTAGGTGTCATTGGTTGCTCATCTCAACGGTGGCTGTGGATAGCTAATGAGTGTAGTTATGTTGAGGGATTAATAGTTTGTGGGTATGTGTTTACAGATTGAAGAAAATAGTCGCGCATTGGAGTATCTGGCAAAATACGGCAGTTCGTCGTCATTGGAGAGTGCTGGTACAACGTCGTCAGCGACAAAAGACAAGTGGAAGCTGGGTGCCAGAAAGACTTTGTTGCAATGGGTGTCCAATGCATTACCAAGGTAGGTTCAATTTTTCTTTATCTTCAATGGAAGATTTTTAGTTGTTCAGATTTGAATAGTTTTGTAACGATACCCTCAATTTTTAATCCCTTTAGTGACTCAGGGATTGAAGTAAAAGACTTCGGTGCGAGTTGGCGCGATGGTGTCGCCTTCCTAGCCATAATCGACGCCATCAAAGCAAACCTTCTTAACCTCGCCGAACTGAAGAAAGAGACAAACCGTGCACGTCTCGAGACTGCGTTTGACGTCGCGGAAACCGAGCTGGGTATCGCCCGTTTGCTCGACCCTGAAGACGTTGATGTGCCCAAACCCGACGAACGCTCCATTATGACGTACGTGGCGCAGTTTCTCCACAAGTATCCGGAGCCGAAGAGTACCGGCCCTGATGCCATCGCCGCCGTGCAGGAGGAATACAATGACCTCCTTTCTTGGCTGCTAAAGAAGACCCAATACCTTGAACACCTTCAACAGACCAACTCCCTATCTCGTGATTACAACGACTACCTCGCTTTTAAAGACGAGGTTGATGATAAAGAACAGATTTTCCTGAAACTCAAGAATTTGATTGAATCCCAGAGCTTAGTGTCCATCGCCAAAGAGTCATGGTATGACCTTACTCGATTGTGGGGCCTTCTGGAGAAGCAGATGAGGTATTGGTTATGGTTGCTCGATAGCCAATTACCGGGAGAGTTTGGTGAGATTGGTGAGTGGTTAGCCAAGGCCGAGCGACTTTTGTACGAAGACGAGATACCGACACAGATGAATGAGGACACTGCCAAGATTATCAGCAGGAAACTGGAAGAACATAAGCAGTTCTTCGCTGATCTGCCTGCAGTGGAAGCGAAGTTTGCTCAGGCTTGTCAGAGTCCTCTTGCCAGGGAAGTGCCCTCTGCGCAGTTGACCAACATGACACAGCGCCTTTCTGTTGTTGGACCTATAGCTGCCCAACGGCGAGTGAGATTGAAGTTCCTTGAGCACAAATGTTGCCTTATTGCATTTTTACAACTGACCGAGACTAAACTTAAGACATGGACAGCGAAATACGGAAGACTTGACAAAGTTGTTGTACTTCTCGATCAATACAGGAACTTCGTGTCTAAGAACCATATCTTCCAAGAATTTAACAAGGCCTTCATTGATATGCAGGCCGTTATCGATGAGTACAAACGTGATGGTAACATTGATAAAAACGAGAAATACGAAGTTGATAAATTCATCAAAGATATTGCTGATCGTTGGAAGCATGTCTCGATGGAGTTAAGATGTGTTCAGAGTATGTTAGAAGAGGTTGTTGCTTACTGGCGTCGTTGGGATGCCCTTTCTGTGGAATTTGACCAATGGCTTGATAATGCCGAGGTCGCTATTAAGAAGCCCGAAGAAGACAAGATGGAATTCTTCCAAGATATCAGTGTTTGGAGAGATAACTACCAACTCCTTGGGGATACCGTCAGCTTTTTGATTGCTACATGTGAGGATAACCTTGCTATAGAACTGAGGGACCACTATAATAAGATGACAGAACGCTGGGAGAAACTTTATCCACACGTAAATAAGTATAGTCATGCTGGAGATATCCTCAGAAATCGTAAGGACTTCCGAGCTGGAGTTGAGACTATTTCAAATTGGCTCCGTAAAGCTGAGGTTATTTTGGGAAACAAACAACTTGGATCTACCAAAAAGATCCAAGAACATTTGAATGATCTGATTACGCTACAGTCTGAAATTGAATCAATGGAATCTCTTTTTAAGGATGTTTCCAAAACCTTCCAGTTGTTGATCCAGGAATTGACAAGAGATGATGTAGATAAGATGATGGCCACTTTGAAACAAGAAAAGGAAGCTCTAGTTAAAGTACGAGCTTTGATTCCAATGCAAATCAAGTTATTCAATCAATTGTTAGTCCAACAACAAAGTCTTGAAGCTGGACAAGAGGAAATCAATGCATGGTTAGATGCAGCTGAAGATCATTTAAGTCATCTTACACTGACCTGTGACAAAGAACAAATTCATAAGCAACTAGACAAACATAAGCAGTTCTTTACTAAGACTCTTTACTATAGATCAATGTTGGACAGCAAGAACAAGGTCCTCAGGAATATAGTAAAAAGCATTGATCAAAATACAAACTTGGATGTTGCTGAAACCAATGCAAAGATGGAACAACTCAATGATAGGTTTGAATACGTTGTCGAAAATTCCCAGGTTTGGGAGCATAAGTTCCAGGAGGCTATCCGATGTTGGTTTAACTTCCTAGAATGCGAGCATGTTATCTCCGACTGGCTAAATAAGGCTGATCAGTTGATTAACGAGAAACATATTGACTCCAAGAGTGCTGTTGAATTGCACAAGAATTTCTTTGAACGAGTAAATGAGAAATGGATGCACGACTTAAGTCAGTCCGCTCAGGATCTCTGCAATGCCGTACCGACTGATCAACACAAGCCGATCATACAATCAGTGGAGAAGTTACAATCAAAATGGAGGGAGATTCTTTCATTTGCACCTCTTCATCTTATTCGATTAGAATTTAGACTTGACGAATCTTCATTCAATTACTACATCAAAGAAATTGAGAAGCAGCTAACCATAGAGCAGCAAGCATTTAATAAACAAGAAAATATTGATGCGATTCTGAGTAAACATAATGATTTCTTTAACCCAAATGGAATAATGGCTGAAACCCAGCGATGTATGGTGAATCTGGAGAAGATCACGTCTACTTATAGCCAATTTAGACCTGAAGATAAAAGTTTAAACGAGGCATACGATAGTGTTATTGTTGCCTGGAAGAACGTCAATGCTAAGGCGGAAGCTTTGAAGATTCAATTAGACCAAGTTCCTGAAAAGTGGAAGAAGTATCATGAGAAGTTCAACGCCATGGTTAATTGGATGAACCAAGTTGATGGAATGCTGAAGAATATACTCAGTGATGTGAACAGTGTTGAAGAGTTTGAAAAGGAGAAGGCCGTATTTCAGGTTAGTTTCCTAAATATTTTAATTATACCTTAAATATTCTAACTTCAAAATTTGTAAATTTTACTGCTACCAGTTAAAGACATTAATGGTATGATATATAGGTTATAACAAGTTGTTATAGGTTTGTATTTATATATTTCGTATATTTTTGAATAGAATATCTGCAAAGATGCTGATTCGAAGAGGGAGGAGATGAAGTGGTTAGTTCAAACCCTAGACTCGTTAACCTCTCACTGTCCTGAACACCAAGCAATTGCTGAGCAAACTAAACTTGAAGAGTTAATTGCAAGATATAAGAATCTGATACCTACTTTGGAGATTACAATGGTTAAAACTGATGTTCTGTCAAAGTGTTACACCTACAGACGTGAGGTGCGCGAGGTTTGTTTATTGTTGAAACGGGTTAAAGATCAATCAATGGAACAGCCACCTTTGGAAAGTTTGGAGACAGTTTCAACTATGATCAAGCAACAGGAAACTGCCATTACACAGTTAGATTTACAAAGACCCAATATTATGTCAATGCTTCAGAGAGGTAAGGAGTTGGCTAAGGATGTGAACGCACCTACTTTTGTCAAAGAAGAAGTCAAAAACCTCGAAGTTGGTTGGACTGAAGCTTTTGACGAGACCGCCAATAGTCTGAAAAGATTAAAGAGTACCCATACTTTATGGACCAGCTACAACCAGCAGAAGAATGAGATCTTAGACCTGTTGGCCAAGGCAGAGGCGGATCTGAATAGAATTCATCCGGGTCATTATAACAGCAGTAACTTAGTGTCTGAGCTTCAGGCTAAACAGGAGATGGCTATTCATCTCAGGGAGACCACTGAAGAGATGCTCAGACGCTTGAGGGATCTGTGTAATAAGTTTATTGAGGTTGCCCCACCTGTTAAGAAGGCCCACATAAAGGAAGAAGTTACTGTCATTGAAAAGAAGACAGTTACAACTTTGGAGAATGTTCAGGATAAAGTTGAATATCTTGAAGATTTCAATAGGAAATGGACTGGGTTCCATAAGAACTTAGCTGAGTTACAGCATTGGACGATACAGAGTGCTCCACAGTTATTGACTGCGGCCCATGAGGATGATATTGCTCCTGAAGATAGGGTAGCTAAGACTCAGCAACTTCAAAAAGAGATAATTCATAAAATCAAAATTTTGGATAACCTTGGGGCTGATGCCATGAAATGGTTACCTGATAATGAGGAGAATATTGAAGCTCAGCGTATGAGGGCTGATGTTATCACCCTTCAGGAAAAAGTGGGTGCTATAAAGGGTAACGTTGAAAGTCAGGCAGCTCTAGTCAGTAAAGATCTAACAACTTGGCAGAAATACCAAGGAAGTCTACATGAAGTTAAACCATGGCTGGAGCAAGCTGAGATCAAAATTGGAATGCAACCTCAGAAACCTGTAACAATTCAGGAAGCTATTGATATGAAGGCTGACAATGCTGAATTTGCCAAGGAATGTGATCTTAACGTTGGGAAGTTACAGGGAGTCGTTGCGATTTCTCAGAAAATTGTAACCAAGACCAATGCTCCAGATGAGGTTGACTCAATCAAAGCAAGATATTCTACTGTTCAATCAGCAACTGCACAACAGGGACAAAAGTTAGATAAACTTGTTGCCAATTGGAACGATTTTGATAATAATGCCAACCAATTGGAGGAATGGACAATAAATAAACAGAAAGCTATTGTCCAAAAAACTGTGAATCTTAATATTCCTGATGTCGACAAACTTGAAAAAGAATTGGCAAAACTGAAAAATCTTAATAATGAGATCTCTGAACGTCAGGCACAGGTTATTTCTTTGAGCCAAGCTTCCGAGGCAGTTTGCCATTACTTGGCTCCCGAAGGAGCCGTTTTGGTTAAGAATCGTGTTCATGAACTGAAGGCCGGTCTTAATCAACTTGCTGACTCAACAAGAGCTAAGATTAATGAAGTGTCTGATGCAATTCTTGCCAGGCATGAATTCCAAACCAGAATTGGTGAATTTAGGACATGGGTTGATGGGCTCACTGTGAATGTAGCTCAGATTGATGATATCAAACCTGATAAGGTACCTTCAGCGTTGATAAATGTTCATGCTTTGATGCAAGAGTATTCTGAGAAACAACCTACATTTATTGCTATCTACGAAGAAGTTAAGAATATTAATCTGATGACAGCACGTGCAGATAGTGAAGATCTAAATGAGGAATACTCCAAACTTGTGAATAATTATAAAGACATTGAGACGAATTTAATTCAGAAGAAGGCAGCTTTGGAAAGGTGGAATGAACTTTTAAATTGGTCTCAAGAGACTGGTCAGCAGTTAAGTCATATTAAGTTTCAAATCGAGAGTCAGAAATCTAATCCTGAAGAACTTCAAAGACTCAACGCTGATATTGATTTGATTATTAACAAGTTGACTGTCTGGAGGCAAACCGCAATTGCCATCGATAAGAAACCAATTGTGACGATTCTGAATGAGTTAGGTTTACCTCTTACTGCTGAATCTTTGGTTAGGGACATTGAACAGAAGGCCCTTGGTTATAGGTCTCAACTCTCCATAAAACTAGAAAGTTTACAACAGTTGAAGGAACACTGGAGTAAATTCGATGATCTTCAGAAACATGTCAATGATAATAGGGATGAAATAATTGCGAAATTGAATGCTATAGATATGAACATCAACAAACCTATGGACCTCCAACCAGCAGTCAATGAAATCAACAAGTTGCTAGATTTACATGCTGAGACTAGTGATCTCCGCGATAATCTTCAACGTGAAGGTCAGCAATTAATGAAGCAAGACATTCAAAATGTGACGATTATACAAAATATTTTGTCTGCGATTGAGTCAGGATGGGATAAATTACATGAAGAAATGCGTGATCAGAAATTGAAATATTCCGATATTATCTATGCCTACAATGAGTTTAAGGATATCAAGAGTAGAATTGATGAAGAAATTAAGGGTGTTAAGCAGTTAAATCTTGAGTCTCCAAATGATTCTATTCAGGCTAACGTCAATGCTGAAAATGCTAAGAAGACTCTGGAGGTCGTTAAAAAGATCAAGATCTCCTTGGATAAGATGGATGTTAAAGGAGATAGCATCATTAAGAAATCTGTTGGTATTGACGGAATGGCACCTATCATTAAGAATGAGCTTCAGGTCACTCATAAAAATTGGACCGAAGTATATGAATCCCTCTTGAAGTTGGTTCAGACTACTGAGTCACAAGCTGTCATCTGGAAGCATCTTGAAGATACGAAAAATAAGCTACTTACTTGGTTAAATGAGCAAAGTTTAGGAATGTCCTTGGCGATTGAGAAACCAAATGAACTGGAGGTGGGGCAGGCCAAACTTGCTAAATACAAAGAAGAATTACCGTCTTATCTTAGTTTGAAAAAGAGTGTGGGTGTTAAACATCAACAACTTTCCGAATTATGCGATCATAAAGAGATAAATACGGTGCAGGCTTTAGTAAATTTGCTTGATGATCAATTTGATGATGTTCAGGCTACTGCGGATAAACTACAAGCAGTTATATTGAACTTTAGTCAAAAGGAAGAAGCTATTCAGAAAGCTCTTAAAACTGCTGCTGGGAAGATTGCAAGTTTGAGGGAGGATATTATAAAGTGTGAAGACCTTTCTGGCGAGAATACCAAAGTCTTGGAAAGATTGATTAATCTTCAGCAAGCTAAAGCCCGATTAGTTAAATATGAAGGTGACATTAAACAAATTGATAACCAAATCTCTGAATTGACTTTTCAATACCCCAATCTTCGTTCACTACCCTCAGAATATCAGAATCTGAAAAAGAGATACGATATGGTTTTGGCTCATTCGGCAAAAATTGAAAACTCTCTTTTAGTTTTTCTGAAGAAATATCACAATGATAAGTATGCTGCTCTACAGAGATTGATTCAAACCCACAAGGAGAAAGTGTTGTGGTGTACGCCAGAAGCAGCTAGTGACAAATACAATCTGGAAGTGAAACTAAATGCTCTTCTTCCGATCGAGAAAGCTATTCAAGATTGCGACTTTAGAAAAGGAGAACTGGAGGAATCTTTGAAGGTCTTGCAGAATGTTGAGTCTCCTGAAATCATCAAACTATTAATTGCGGAAAGGGATAATCTTTTCCTTGACTTGAAGGAACTTAAAGAGAACTACCAGTCAACTAAGGATCTTCTGGAAAGGAATATAAATCTTTATACAAAATATGACGACCTATCCGAGGAAATTTCTAACTGGTTGAAGGATGTTGAGAATAAAACTCGTGTTGATTGTACTCCTCAACTTGACATAAAAAAGGTTGATGATAAGATCAAAGAGATTACCAAGTTACAAACTACCGTAGATAAATGTGCAGCAAAGTTTGAAGAACTAGGACTACTCAGCGAAGAGATGATGAAAGAAGTTCCAGAATCTAGAGTCGGGCAGTACGTTCAACATCTGAATACTAGACTACAAGCTGTTAAGAAGTTCATTACTCACTATCTTCAGAAACTCCATGAACTTAAACAGTATAAACAACAATATAAGGCAAGTATCAAAGATGTTGAAGGTTGGTTAGTAGAAGCCGAGAAAAAGGTTAAAACTTTTAAAGGATACAAGCCTAGTGAGACTACTCTTGCGGAGTTGAAACAATTTGCTGCCCAAAGGGAATTGGGACAACAATTATTGAGCAAAGCTGTTGAAAATGGTGAAGCCATGTTTTCAGGAGTTACACCTGAGAATAGAGATGCTATCAGGACGGAATTGAGAAATCTTAGGGACAAATCTGAGAAATTGATTAATCAAGTTAATACAATTTACAAACAAGTTGAGAATGTTCTAATGCAGAGACACTCCTTTGATGATTCTCTTAAACAACTTACTTCTTGGATTGATCAGTGCAAGTTAAAATTGGGAGAAGATATGCTTGATGCAACTCTGTCCGAGAAAAAAGAGACACTTCATAAATACAGAAGTTTAGCAAATGATGTCAATTTGCACAAAGGTATTCTCCAACAATTGTCTGATAAAATCAAATCGTTGTCAGATGCGGATGCTGAGAAAAAATTAAAGACTAAATTAGAAGAGTATAATCAATTCCAGAATCAAGTTGCTGAAAGAGTTAAAGTGGCTGAAGGATACATTACTTCTCATGAGAGTTACATTCAGATATTGGAAAAGTGTAGGGATTGGTTAAGTGCCCTTACTTCTGAAGCAGCATTGTTAGTTGATGAAGAATCAACTGAGTCAGCTGATGCCCGCTTGATCATTGTTGAGAATCTACTGGGCCAAAAAGATGATGGTGATAAGATCATTGCTTCCTGTAAAAGTCAGTTGGATATTGTCTTGACTCAAACTGCTCCATCTGGACATCCACCACTTTTACAGGGATTCCAGGAGCAGAAGGATAACTGGAGTAAATTTCTGTTAATGTGTAGTGATGCACAGGAAAAACTTAATGAGATTTATAATAAATATGCTGAATTTGAGACACTTCTAGAAGACTTAGACCTGTGGCTGAAGCAAATGGAAGCCCATGCAAAAGACCAGAGTCTGAAGAGCACCGAAGAGACTAAGAAAGCTCATTGGGAGAAACTTAAGTCTCTCGAAGAAGACATTTTGGCTAAGAGTAGTGATTTTGAAAGTGCTGGGGAGCTAGTTCAGAGTCCTGACATTGACTCGCAATTAGCAACTAAAGTGTCTCAACATGTTGCAAGACATAATTCAGTGAAGAACGCCGTTCGTGAAGGTATCAATAGATATCAGGGTTATCACAAAGAACATGCAGCGTTTAACCAAGAATATCACGAATTTGTGCAGTGGCTATCTGAAAAGGAATCTGAACTATCTGACATGAGTCATATTGTTGGAGATCTACAAGTCTTGCAAGAGAGACAAAAGAAAATTAAGAATATGTTAGATATGAAGAATCAAAGACAGGGTAACTTTGAACATCTTCTAGAAATTGGTGAGAAACTTTACTCTCATACTTCTCCAGATGGCAGGGAGATTATAAGACAGCAGCTGAGAAATCTGCGAACTATCTGGGATGGCTATGGCGATGATCTTCAGGGTGCTCTGAATAAACTTGATCAATGTCTGTTGCAATTTGCTGATTTTACCTCAACTCAAGAACAACTGACAAAATGGTTGAAGGATGTCGAGAAAGCAATGCATCAACATACTGAGTTGAAGTCCACACTTCAGGAGAAACGTGCCCAATTACAAAATCACAAGATTATGCATCAGGAGATAATGTCACACCAACAGTTGGTTGAGTCTGTTTGTGAGAAGGCTCAGCATTTAGTTGATGCTACTCAGGATAAATCACTGAATATCTATCTGCAGTCTATTAAACAGTTGTTCCAAGATATTGTAGATAAGTCTAAAGATCTTCTGAAGAACTTGGATTCATGTGTAGATAAACATTCTCAATATAATCAGTTGGTATCTGCATTTAAAGATTGGTTACAAGAACAAGGTGAAAAAGCGCGTGAATTAGAAGATCTCTCTGGAGAAAAGACAGATATTCAGAGGAGAATAGGATCTATTAAAGCGTTGAAGACTAACGATGCTGAAAAAATGCTTCAAGAAATTGAAGATCAAATCGAATCGATGAAAAACAACACAGCACCTAAAGGTATAGAGTTGTGCAATGAAGAAATTCAAAGTCTCAAAGAGTTACTAAGATCATTCTTAGAAAGTGTTGATTCGGCTATGTTGAAGCAAGAAGGTGTTCTGAAGTCCTGGTCGGACTTTGAAGATGAATTAGAAGATTTAACAACTTGGTTTAAGGTGACTGAAGGAGCTCTGCGTGAACAACCATTGCAGATTAGTCATAGTGATAAACTCGAACAGTTTAAGAAGATTACATTGATCAAAGATGAAGTTATTGGAAAAGAGAAGACTATTGATGCTTTTGTTGATAGTAGTCATGGTCTATTACAACTAAGTATGTCTCAACGTATTAAACCGTTGATTACCAACATTACAACCCGGTACCAGTCTCTGCATTCACTATGTAAAGATGTTTTCAATCGCTGGCAGAATATGGTTGATGACCATAGGACTTACCAAGAGAAGTTAGAGGAAGTGTCAAATTGGTTAGCTCCATTGGAGCAGCACTTATCTTCTTTAGCTGGAGATGATCTTGGTGATAACTTGGAAGCAACGACAAGTAAAATCAATCTGTTAGTGTCCGAACGCGAGCAAGGCGAATCTAAAGTCAACAATCTATTGATAATTGGCGAAAGGCTCTTCCCTGATACAGCAACCCAAGGCAGGGAAATTATTCGTTATGAACTTAGAGCCATTAGAGATCGATGGGACAAATTTAATGATGGAGTTAAACGACAACAGAAACTCATGGAAAGCCAATCTCTACAACTTAGTTTATACCAGGACAATTTACAACAAGTTCTTGCTTGGTTGGACTCAATGGAGAAGACAATGCAAGTTGATCCTAGTACCTGGACCAGTGTTCAAGAAGTCCGTGCCAAATTACTTAAATACAAAACAAATCTACAAGAAATTTTAAACCACAAACGCATCATTGAAGGTGTCACAGAAAAAGCTCAAATTATTGTTCAACTTACCAATAACAAAGAGAAAGCAGAAGAGGTAGAAGGAACTATTATGTCTATCAATACAAGATACCAGAACTTGTTGAAGAACTCTCAGGATATTATTAGCCAATTGGAAGACTGTCTTGGTGTCTACCAACAATTCTATGACACACAGAAACTTCACCAGGACTATCAGAAATCACTTTGGGACAAACTGGCTGGTTATTCAGACTATTCTGGGAACAAACTCATTCTTGAAGAACGTCTCAGGAAAGTTACCGAAATCAGTGACCAACTCCCCGAGACTGAAATGAAGCTCACAGAATTGGAAAAGCAGGTTGATACCAAGAGTCATATTCTACCAGCCAGGGCGAAAGAAGCAATGAAAAAGGACATGTCTAATCTCAAATTTGATTTGGGCAAGTTTACTGCTTCTTTGAACGAGGTTCAAAGAAGACTTCAAGAGCGTCTAGACCAATGGAATGAGTATGACACTATCATGGACAGACTTCTGGCATGGTTGACCGACGCCGAGTTGCTTTTGAAGGGCTACACTTTTAAGAATACTGTTGAAGAGAAACAAGAACAGTTGGGTCGTTATCAGGTGAGTCGTTTTTCTGAAGTAGTTATATTAATGATTTTTGTATGCTTATGATTTTTTGCTTTTTTGTATTTTTCATATAAATTAGGAATTTTATAATACCGTGGAGGTACGCCATGATGACGTCAAGGTGTTCACAAAACTATCCGATCATTTAGAACAAGTAAGATTGATGTCAATGTCATGATAAGCATGCTATCCGGTATCTTGGGTATCTTTATCAATCTGATCTTGGACTATCTAACTTTCAATTTGCTGTCTTTATATCTATGTGTGGATTATGTAAGGTTGGCATATTTTGATTTGTGTTTCTTCCTGTAGGCATTAATTGTAAGTTTGAGACACAACGAAGCCGACTTTGATAAAGTCACAGATGATTCAACGGAGTTGGTGGAGAATAGTGGTGATACGAGGATCTCTGTCAGTGTGCAGCAGGTTTCATCAAGGTTTCAAAGTATTCAGAATACAGCGAAAGAGATTGTGAAGAAGTGCGAACAAGCAGTGGCTGATCACAAACTGTATAATGAGAAGTATAGGCAGTGCAGTGATTGGATTGCTGCAGCTAGAGGTCGTTATGATACTTGTTTGGAGGCAGTGAAGACCGGATCGAAGACAACTATTGCTGAACAGTTGCAAGTTCTCGAAGAATTGATTTCTCAGCAAACGAGTGCCACCTCTCTTCTGAACAACACTATTGAAGTAGGTGAGAAGTTGTATCAAAGCACTGGCCCCGAAGGAAGAGAGATTATCAGTATCCAGTTACAAGAACTACAGCAAGCTTTGGAATCACTTTATGATGGTATCAACAGCACTGACAGGGACTTGAAGAATCGGTTGAGTAAATGGAGCGGATTTGAAGAATCTATGGAAACTATGAAGACTTGGTTGAAACAGGTTTCTAAGCAGCTACCTGAAGACATCGAACTTAAAGCAACTTTACAAGAAAAGAAGGACCAGTTGCAAGTGTACAGGAATTTACTACAAGACGCCATTCTTCATCAGGAAGACATCATAGACTTGAAGGATCGTGTAGACAGCCTTCCCGAAGTCAATGAAAAAGTAACACAACAAATGAAGACTATTGCTGATCAACACGCTAAGGTCTTAAAGAGAGCCCAGGGTTTTGTGGAACAATACGAAGTTATTACCAACGATCACCAAATGTTCTCCAAGGCAACTGGAGCTTTGACAGAATGGATGGCAAATTCTACGGCTTCGATTGCAAACCTCGGTGATGTGGATGGCGAACGGATTACCCTAATATCTAATTTGGATAAGCTCAAGGCTTTGAAAGCCACTCTTCCTGAGGAGGAGCTTCGTTTAGTGAGTATAAGGTCCTTGGGCGAGAAGGTCATTCCGGCTACGATTGACTACGGCCAACCAGCTATTCGAACGGAAATTGACAACTGTACCAAGGATTGGTCTTCGATGGTTTCTACAATTGACAGTTTGATTGATGCCTTGGAGTTGAAGCTGCAACACTGGAATGAGTTTGAACTACTCAAAGATAGTATTATGGCTTGGTTGAGGAATACTGATACCGAATTACATTCGATTGATCTTAAGGCAACCGCAGATGAGAAAGTTAACCAATTAGAGGTTCTTAAGAATCTACAGGGTGAGATCAGGGCGAAGGAACTAGAACTCGATTCAGTAACTGAGAAAGCTCAAATGTTACACAAAGGACTGTCCCAGAGGATTTCCCTTATTTCTGAAATGGGTGTTAAATATCAACAACTATATCATAAAGTCAAGGATTTGACTGCTAGGTGGCAGCAATATGTAGCAGGTCATCAAGACTTTAACAACAAAATTAAGAGTGTTGAACACTGGTTAGATGATATTAAGAATAAGTTGAACTACTGTTCAGATTTAGGTGCAGCGTCTCAGAAAGATCTGGAGAAGAAAATGGCTATCCTTCAGGATTTGATTGTGTTTAAAGAAGAGGGTTTTGGAAAGATACAGAACTTGGTTGAATTGGCTCAGAATGTTTTGGCCAATACAGCCCGAGAAGGTCATGCGGAGATTAATAATGCACTTGCTAGACTATCAGATCAATGGTCTATGTTGGCATCAAAAATGATTGA
>JAODGA020074050.1:2201617-2215821 GCA_027574885.2 Drusilla canaliculata
CCAAAATCGAACGGATGAATTTGAGGAAGGACTAAATAAGGACCACAAAAGCTCTTAGTAAATATATAAACGTAAAAGTACCATTAACATGTAGAAATGATGAATATTCTGTTGTTCCAGCTTTATTCGTAGATGTACAAGTATATTCTCCAATGTTGTGGGCCTGAACGGAGTCAATACTAAGCATGCTACTTTTCTTCAAATTTGTAATCGTTATCCCATAAGAATCCTCAATAGTTGTATTGTTAAAAAGCCAAGTAATAACGACTGGTAAATCGCCTTTGCTTATAGTGCAAACAAGTGTCACGGTCTCGCCAGAGTTAATCGATTCCTCTCCAAAGTCAAACGGATGGATTTGGGGTAAAACTAAACAAAATACCAAACAATAATCATGCGGAAAGTTAAAAACTGTACCGTTAACATTCAAAAATGTTGAATATCTTCCTGTTCCTGCCTTATTGGTTACAACGCAAACATACTCGCCGATGTTATGCGCTTGCACAGAATCAATATTTAGCATACTGTTCTTCTTTCCGACGTTAGTTATACTAATGCCATCAAACGAGTCCGTATTAATTTGTTGGCCATTGAATAGCCATGATATTTCCACGGGTAAATCACCCTTCACAATCGTACAAGTTAATGTCATAGTTTCTCCAGAATTAAGTGGTTCATAGCCAAGGTCAAAGGGATGGATTTGTGGAAGAACTAAACAACAAAAATAATTCTACGACTTAAATATGCACCAACCAACCGTTCACGTGTAAGTAGGCGGAATAATTTGTTGTTCCTGCTTTATTCGTAGCCGTACAGGTGTATTCGCCAATGTGATGTGCCTGCACGGAGTCAATTTCCAAGTTGCTAGTTTTACGCGATACTTGTTTTGCCATAACACCATCAATATTATCAATCGGTTCATTGTTATACAACCAACTAATAGTCAAAGGCAGGTCACCCTTTGTAATAGCACAAGTTAGTGAAACCAATTCTCCAGAGTTAATAGGTTCTTCGCCAAAGTCGAAAGGATGGATTTGAGGTAAAACTAAGCAATAATACAAAGCGTATTACAAACACATAAATACCGTTGACATGCAGATATGTTGAATATCTGGTTATTCCAGCTTTATTAGAAGCCGTGCAAGTGTATTCGCCAATATGGTGAGCTTGCACTGAATCAATTCCCAGCGTATAGATTTTCTTGGTAACTTTCGACGATGTGATACCATCGCTTTCGCGGATCGTTTCATTATTAAATAACCAATCAACCTCTATTGGCATATCACCCTTCGAGATGGAACAAGTCAGTGATACAGAATCACCAGAGTTTATGGGCTCCTCTCCAAAATCAAAGGGATGGATTTGTGGGAGAACTAAATATAATACTGATACATTAACTTAGGTTCTACACCAGTACCGTTTACGTGCAAATATGTTGAATAACTCGAAGTTCCAGCCTTGTTCGTAGCTGTACAAGTGTATTCGCCAATGTGATGGGCCTGTACGGAGTCAATTTCAAGATGGCTACTTTTCTTCGAAACCTTCTTAGCCATTACACCATCAATAGTGCTAATACTTTGATTGCTATATAACCATTCAATAGATAGTGGAAGATCGCCCTTAGTGATTGAGCACATTAATGAAACCAACTCCCCGGAGTTGATAGGTTCTTCACCAAAGTCGGAGGGGTGTATTTGAGGTAGGACTAAATTAAGAAAAAGGTACGTGCATAAAAATCAAACGTCAAAGTACCGTTGACATGAAGATATGTAGAATAGTGTGCGATTCCCGCCAAATTTGAAGCAGTACATGTGTATTCGCCAATATGATGAGCCTGAACATAGTCTATTCCAAGAGTATAAATCTTCCTAGTCGTTCTAGAGGTCGTAATCCCATCACTTTCCTCTATACTCCTATTATTAAACAACCAAGAAACCTCGATAGGCAGGTCCCCTTTGCTGATTGTACAAGTCACCGACACGGAATCACCTGAATTAATCGACTCTTCTCCAAAGTCAAAAGGATTGATTTGTGGAACAACTAAGGAATTAAATAAACAAATCTAAAGTTGTAGATGAAACACACCATTCACATGTAAATACGCTGAATAACTTGAAGATCCTGCCTTGTTCGTAGCCCTACAAATGTATTCACCAATATGATGGGCTTGAACAGATTCAATTTCAAGCGTGCTCATCTTTTTGGAAACTTGTCGAGCCATCACCCCATCAACGGAAGAGATACTCTGATTGTTATACAACCAATCGATAGTTAATGGCAAATCACCCTTGCTAATCGAGCACATGAGTGATACAAGCTCGCCGGAGTTGATCGATTCCTCTCCGAAATCAAAGGGATGGATTTGTGGTAAAACTAAAGATTAAAAGCACACACCCTAAATAATTACCGTTGACGTGTAAATACGCTGAGTAACTAGTAGTGCCAGCTTTGTTCGTTGCGGTACAAGTGTATTCGCCAATATGATGCGCCTGCACCGAGTCAATTTCAAGATTGCTAGTTTTCTTAGAGACTTGTTTCGCCATTACACCCTCGCTTTCCTCGAGAGTTACATTATTATAAAGCCATGAAAGCGTCACCGGTAGATCACCTTTCGTCATTGAGCAAGTTAGCGTTACCGATTCGCCAGAATTGATTTGTTCCTCTCCGAAGTCAAAGGGATGGATTTGTGGAAGAACTAAATACAAATAAATATCACATAAAAGTGAAAACTAACCGTTCACGTGTAGATAAGCTGAATAATGCGTGGTGCCGGCTTTATTCGTTGCGGTACAAGTGTATTCGCCAATATTATGCGCCTGGACAGAATCAATTTCAAGCGTACTGCTTTTCTTCGACACTTGTCTAGCCAGAATACCGTCCGTCTCAATTAAACTGTGATTATTGAAAATCCACGAAATCGCGACAGGTAAGTCACCTCTTGTAATAGAGCACATTTGGGAGACAGATTGTCCAGCGTTAATTGTCTCCTCGCCAAAATCAAAGGGATGGATTTGTGGAAGAACTAAAGAACAATACTACATGATAATAACGAAATTAACAAATACCGTTAACGTGCAAATACGCCGACATTGTTGATGTGCCAGCTTTGTTGGTAGCTGTGCAAGTGTATTCGCCAATGTGATGAGCTTGCACCGAATCAATTTCCAGATTGCTGGTTTTCTTCGAAACCTGTCTGGCCATTACACCCTCACTCTCAAGAAGAGTTTTATTATTAAACATCCACGCAATCGCTACCGGCAAATCGCCCTTACTTATCGAACACATCAGTGATACAGATTCACCAGAGTTAATTGACTCGTCACCAAAGTCAAAGGGATGAATTTGTGGAAGAACTTTAATAAAGCAAAAAATCGTGAATAAAATAAACAAGTACCATTCACGTGAAGATATGCAGAATATCCTATGGTGCCTGCTTTATTCGTAACCCTACACGTATATTCTCCAATATGTACATCCTGCACATTATCAATAGTTAGAGTACTAACTTTCTTCCCGACTAATGTCGAAATACGATCAGTCTCAATGATTGTATCATTATTATGCAACCAGTTGATTTCCACAGGCAAATCACCCTTGCTTATCGAACACGTCAGAGATACAGATTCGCCGGAATTAATAGACTCATCGCCAAAGTCAAAGGGATGAATTTGTGGGAGGACTATAAAAAAGCAAAAATCGTGCATAAAATAAACAAGTACCATTCACGTGAAGATACGTTGAATATCGTGTGGTGCCTGCTTTATTTGTAGCAGTGCAAGTATATTCTCCAATATTGAAATCCTGCACGTTGTCAATAGTCAACGTACTAACCTTCTTCCCAACTTTAGTAGCGGATACGCCGTCAGCCTCACTGATCGTCTTATTATTATACAACCAGTTGATTTCCACAGGCAAATCACCCTTACTTATCGAGCACGTCAGAGATAACGACTCCCCTGAATTAATCTGCTCCTCACCAAAATCGAAAGGATGGACTTGGGGTAAAACTAAATCATAGTCAAACATTACAAACTATCTACAAACATGTACCATTTACATGAAGATACGTTGAATAACTTGAAGATCCCGCTTTGTTCGTAGCAATGCACGAATATTCGCCGATATTAACAGCCTGAGCTGAGTCAATTTCCAGGGTGCTCATTTTCTTAGACACTTGAGTGGTAACAATGCCATAGCTTGTGTCGATTGATTGGTTATTATACAACCAAGAGATTGTAACGGGGAGATCACCTTTGCTAATCGTGCAAGTCAATGAAACTGATTCACCGGAATTGATAGACTCCTCGCCAAAGTCGAAGGGATGGATTTGTGGTAAAACTAAATGTAAAAAATGATGGCAACAAATCAAAACAAACCGTTCACATGAAGATACGTTGAATAAGTGGTAGTGCCAGCTTTGTTCGTCGCACGACACGTGTACTCTCCAATATGATGCGCCTGAACCGAGTCAATCTCCAAGTTGCTAATCTTTTTCGAAGCTTGTCTTGCTAGTATGCCGCTATTATCGTTGTCGTCAATCGTCGCGTTATTATAGAGCCACGTAATTGTAACCGGTAAATCACCCTTGCTAATCGAACATGTTAGTGACACAGATTCACCCGAGTTGATCTGCTCATCACCAAAATCAAAAGGATGGATTTGCGGAAGAACTAAAAATCATTCAAATGCAAACAAGGACTAAATACCATTGACGTGTAAATACGAAGAATATGTTGATGTTCCCGCTTTATTTGTAGCCACACATGTATAGTCTCCAATGTTAACATCTCGCACAGAATCAATGGTCAGAGTGCTAAACTTTTTGCTAGACGTAATAAATATCCCTTCAGTGGTCTGAACAGTTGAGTTGTTATGCATCCAAGTAATGCTGACTGGTAAATCGCCTTTGCTTATCGAACACATGATCGTGGTGGAGTCACCGGAATTGATAGGTTCCTCGCCAAAGTCGAACGGGAGGATTTGAGGAAATACTACATCAAGCAATACAACAACAATAGTATCGGAATTTGAGATGGGTACCATTAACATGCAAATATGATGAGTACGTGGTTGTGCCGGCCTTGTTCGTCGCGATGCAAGCGTATTCACCCACGTGCACCGCCTGCACAGATTCAATGCTCAGCGTGCTTAATTTCTTATTAACTTGATTCACGGAGATGCCTTCGGCCTCGTCAATGCTGCGGTTGTTGTGCTGCCAGCTGATTTTGACGGGCAGATCGCCTTTGCTCACCGTGCAAGTAAGTGAAGTCATGTCGCCGGAGTTAATCGGTTCGTCACCGAAATCGAAGGGAATTATCTGTGGTAAGACTAAACCACCCACAAAGCATGAATTGAAGCTAATTTAATTTACGAAGCATATATATGCCCGCAATGGGAGATACCCACATGTTTGTATCTAAGTAGGGTTCGATAGATATTTGGGATTGATCAGGATAATAAATAATAATTTAAGACAATTAAAACATTTTTGTAATACCATTGACGTGTAAATATGATGAAATGCTAGTTGTGCCTGCAAAATTCGTTGCAACGCACGTATATTCGCCAACGTGATGAGCTTGTACGTTATCAATCGTTAGCATGCTAACCTTTCTATTGGCTCGCACGGTGGTCACACCTTCGGTGCGTTCAACAGGTTGGCCTTCACGCAACCACGTTATATTCACGGGCAGATCGCCCTTGCTTATCGCGCAGGTTACTGACGTTAGTTCGCCGGAATTGATCGGATCCTCGCCGAAATCGAATGGAAGTATTTGTGGAACCACTTCAACCAACACCCAAATAATCAATAAAATCATTAAAACTATCTAACACCTAAACGTATTCAACTCTTTTTGAACAGGGAACCATTTTAGGATAACTGGATATAAATAAAAACTAGTAATAACTGATAAATATACCATTAACATGTAAATATGTTGAATAACTCGTAGTCCCAGCCTTGTTACTAGCTAAACATTGATACTCTCCAGCATGTTCAGCCTGGACGTTATCAATAATTAGGTTGCCAACTTTTTTGCTGACTTTGTTGATAAAAATGCCTTCATTAGGTCCGATTATCTCATTATTATGTCGCCACAAAATGTCGATGGGTAGATCACCCTTACTAATACTACAAGTCAACGATGTTGAATCACCGGAATTGATCGGCTCCTCGCCAAAGTCGAAGGGTAAGATTAAGGGGACAACTGAAGGCAAAACAAGCACATAACCAGACAATGCATCAATTACCGTTCACTTGTAAGATTGCTGAATGTTTCGTAGCTCCAGCACTATTCTTTGCTAGACAGTCATACTGTCCAGAGTGCTCTGCGTTGATCGTTTCAATGCTCAACATCGATATACGTTTATTCATACGCATAATAGTGACGCCACCCCCATTCTCAACCATTTTATCATTGTGCAACCAAAATATTTCAATAGGTTGATCACCTTTACTAATAGAGCAGGTTAATGAGGTCGATTCACCCGAATTCAGAACTCCTTCACCGAAATCAAAGGGAAGAATTTGTGGAGGTACTGGATGTTAAAACCAAAGATCAAAATTAACTACGTAAAAATAAACAAATACCATTAACATGTAAATATGTTGAATAACTAGTTGTCCCAGCATTGTTCTTAGCTACACAAGTATACTCCCCAATGTGAAATGCTTGCACATTGTCGATAATCAAATTCGCCACTTTCTTGCCAACTTTATTGGCGATAATACCATCCTCGGGATCAATGGTCTTATTATCGTGCAGCCAGAATATATCAATCGGCAAGTCACCCTTGCTAATCGAGCACATGAGTGACGTCGAATCGCCGGAATTGATCGGCTCCTCGCCAAAGTCAAAGGGTAAGATTAAGGGGACAACTGAGGAAACAAGACAAGCAAAACTACATTCAAACAAAGATTACCATTGACTAGTAATACAGCCGAGTGGCTTGTCTCGCCGGCTTTGTTCTTCGCCAGACATGTAAAATCGCCTGAGTGCTCCGCATTGATTGGATCAATGGACAACATCGATATCTTTTTCGTCATCTGCATCATAGTCAACCCGGCACCGTTTTCCACCGGCTTGCCATTGTGTAACCAAACAATGTCTATCGGCAAATCGCCTTTGATAATTGAACAAGTTAAAGAGGTCGATTCACCCGAGTTGAGAACATCTTCACCGAAATCAAGGGGTAGAAGTTGTGGAGGTACTGGAAGTTTAGTATGTTCAAATTGTAACAAAAAATATCTACAGAGACCAACTAACAGAAGCAAATAAAAACACAAACACAATAGTTAATAAAGTTACCGTTCACATTCAACTCTGCTGAATAGCCGGTTTCCCCAGCAGGATTATGCGCTGAACAAGTATAGTTTCCCATGTGAACCGCTTGAACTTGTTCAATTGAAAGCGTACTAATGCGGCGGTTAGTATTTGATACCGTAATACCAACTGATTCGTCAATGTCTCTACCATTGTGTTTCCATGAGAAAGTTATGGGAAAATCTCCTTTGGAGACAACACACTGAACAGTTGCAAACTCCCCGGAGTTAATACTTTCCTCCCCGAAGTCAAAAGGTAAAATTTGGACGGGTACTGTTAGGAATTACAACACAAAGAAAGACTATTCTACAAAAATGTACCATTGACTAATAATGTTGTTGTATAGTTCGTTGACCCCGCCGAATTTGTAGCACTGCAAGTGTACTCCCCGGAATGATCAGCTCCAACACTCTCAATACTAAGACTACTCATACGTTTTCCTAGTTTCCCAGTGTAAACGCCTTCGTAGTCATTCGTTGATTTTCCGTTGATATACCAGGTAATCTCAACAGGATTATCACCTTTTGTGATACTACATTGAAGTGAAGCAGTCTCACCCGCGTCCATGGACTCACCGAATTCAAAGGGGAAGATTTGAGGTGGTACTGATAAAAATTTTAAAAATATACTCAACGAATTCATGCAATTTGTTAGAACTACATATTTATGATCAAGAAGTACCATTAACATTGAGAACTTGTGAGTACAAGCTATCTCCGGCTATATTTGAAGCTTTGCAAGCAAATTCGCCAGCATGTTCAGCCTGTACTGACTCAATAGTTAGTGAACTAACACGCTTCGTCTTCATAATGACAATCCTTTCGTCGGACTCAATTAAATGACCGTTCAACGTCCACGTAAGATTCAAGGGTGAATCGCCTTTGGAAATGATGCATTGTATGGAAACGGTGTCGCCGGAATTGACGGACTCTTCGAAGAAGAATGGGACGATTTGCGGAGTCACTATGATCAACAAGCGCGCATTCAAATACGTGCACATCTGCGATAATTACCGTTGACATTCAGAACGGCTGAATAGCTAGTCTCGCCGGCGCGATTGCTCGCAGTACAAGTGAATAGTCCAGCATGCTCTGCCTGCACCGAATCGATATTCAATGTCGAGAAACGCTTAAACTTAACCACGGTGATACCATAATCATTCCCGATAGTTTTATTATTCAATGCCCACGTGATGTTTAAAGGCATATCACCCTTGGTGATCGTGCACTGAACGGAGACAGTGTCACCCGAGTTGGCCGAGTCTTCGAAGAAGAATGGGGAAATTTGAGGGGCAACTAAAGAGGAAAATCGTGTTTAAACAAATCTATGCCGGTACCATTAACATTTAGTTCTGCAGAGTGGGTGGCTTTGCCAGCTTTGTTTCTCGCCGAGCACGTGTACACACCAGCGTGTTCGGCGTGTACGTTGTCGATGCTCAGTGTCGAAATGCGTTTATTCATCTTTGCGATAGTGACGCCCTGCAGTGATGCAACAGGTTGCGCGTTAAACGTCCACGCGATATCGATAGGAAGGTCGCCTTTGTTTACCAAACATTGCAGCGAGGTTATGTCGCCCGAATTGATTGGTTCGTCGCCGAAATCAAACGGTACAATTTGTGGCTGGACTGTGGGAATTTAAAAACCCGATAATATTTAAAATCTGGCACCATTCACTTGTAACGCAACGCTTCTCAACGATTTTCCAGCCGCATTACTAGCAAAACAACTTGTTCCTAAAGAAAACACAAATATCCGTCATACCTAAATCAAGTATCCACAAAAGTTCATTTCAAAAATATCAAAGACCTCTGAAAACAATACAACCCTGTAAAAATATATTTCTCCTCGATGATCATCTGAAGCACCTTGAAATATTCTGAAACGTATATGCTAGTAGTAAGAAAATTCGGACTCACCCATAACTTGAACTTCCAAAGTTCCACGTGCGCTGTGTCCCTGTGAGTTCTTCGCAACGCAGACGTAGGTAGCCTGATCGGAGGATCGCTCGACGTTCTCGATGATCAGCGTACCGTTGGGGAAGACCTTCTGTTTCTTGATCGTAGGCAACACGCGCGAATCACGCTCCCAGACGATGGTATCAATCGGGTATCCGGCAACTGGGCAGTGCACAATCAGGGTGCCGCCAGCAACAATCGCCTGCTTCTCCATCGAACGCACAAACGGAGCACCATACACACTGATTTTAGCCTGGTGCTCAGCCGCACCCACTTTGCTGCTCGCCACGCACTTGTAAATACCACCATCGATGGTATGAATCGCACTGATATTGAGATTAGACACCACATCACCATTCACCGTAACGTATTGGCCGATTTGGTAGCGATCGGTGTTGGAGAGGCGACGGCCATCCAATTCCCAGGTGATTTCCGGAGTAGGGGTGCCAGAAGCGCTGCAGGAGAGGTACAGAGATGTGGATGGGCCCGGGCGGAGAGTCTGCTCGTCGAAGGACTGCTTGATGAGTGGCGGCTCGAAGCGGGATCCCAGTTTAAGTTCAGCAGTGGCCTCGGCGCTCTCTTGATCATTACGGATGAAGCACTGGTACATTCCCTTGTCTTCCTTGCGTACGGCCTCAATGCGGAGAATAGCTTCGGTGTGGTCCAACTTGTGTCCATCCTTGAGCCAGTTAACGGTCTTGATTGGGTTGCCTTCGAAGTTGCAAGTGAAGATAGCTGGGCGGCCGAAATCAATCGTTTGGACCTTAGGTTCGATACTGGCTTTCAGAGGAGCAGTGACGGTGAGGACAGTTTCAACGCTTTCGCCGCCAACGGAGTTGTTCACCACACAGAGGTACTTGCCGGAGTCTTCAACCTTAGCTTCGCGAATGATCAGAGTGCCAGCGACTTGTTTAACGCGTTCGTTCAGAGCAATTGCTTGTTTGCGGCTTGTGCCTTCGACGAATTTGTACCACCTGAAAGAGAAATAACGATCCGTTACAATCCATTATTGACAATGAAATTGAAAAGTCTATAACTATCTTCCTTGAACTTGAATTGACATAAACCCAAAATAGACTGTTCAATTTTTGTAGTAGTCAACATTATTTCTAGAAAACAATATTTAATAATAGGAACGTATGAGTTTTCTTTTTCTGATACCTGAATACTGGCACAGGAAAAGCCTGCGCCAAGCATAAAACAACCACATTAGTACCAATGCGTGCGGTTTTGATATCGATACTGTGTTTGCTCAGTCTTGGTCCCACTGATCCGGTTGGTTCTGGAAAATCAATGCACTGACTAAAATACTCACAAATATGCCCCTGGAGGTCAAGGACGAGTGTGCACCCTCGCACGTGCGTACTACTGACTGGTGGCGAGCACTTCCGACCACTGCAGGGGTGGTTTCACGGCGCTCCAACGAGAAAGTGAAGCAAACCACTTGTTGCACCCACATACGGTGGTACAACGCGCACGCGTACCCAATCGGGCATATCCGCTATTGGCGGGCGGCGGGAGGTCAGAGCAGTCCCAGTGAAAGTGGATGTAGAAGGAAAGTAGGGGAGCGCGCAACTTTTACCTTTTTCTGGGAACCGGGAACGACTGCGCGTCGCACAGCAGCGCCACGCTGCTGCCAGCAGCTGATTGTTGCTTCGTCAGACCGTCGCCCGCAATTTTCGGTCCCGTTTGACCCGTGGGTTCTGACAATTTACGAAATTTAATCTAATTTCAACCGCTTTGAAAATAAATAGAGTACCCTTGCTTCAAGACTAACTTAATTTAATTCCACGTCTGTGCGAATTAATATAATAAGACGCTTGGAAATAAGTATATACTCATAAACTTACTTGAAAGAAGGATAGGGATATCCTACCACCGGACATAGAATCCAGACGTTTGAGTTTAGCAACCACGTGGAGATTTTCCAAGCGGTGCGCTCCCCAACCAATTTCGGAGCGAGATTATTGGTAGGTTCTGAAAGGAACCAGTAATTAGGATTCTGTTCACTTGTACGTTCTTTGAGTGACATCAAACAATACACCAAAAGCAAGTGAGTAAAAAACCAAGCCAACGTTATGATTGCACGCGTGAATGAGTTTGGTTATGCAAAAGAAATACAGAATCCTATTTACCGTCCCATGCAACCACCCCGAATATGTACAAAAAATCATAAATAATGAAAATAATAAGCGGTGTGTATGAGAGTGAGTGTGTATGTGTGCCAGCTCCACTGCCCTATGGGTGACTCAAAAACACAACTTACAAAAATCGAGGCACCGGATAACCAGTCACTTGACAACTTAACCAAGCGTCACCGCCGGTGGGTGCCAAGAGCACTTTCCAACCCTCGAACGCCTCGCCGTCTTTTTTCGGCGGCACGTTATTCGTGGGCTCTGCAAGAGAAAATCGGGAAGCTAACTTACGCGAATCTTGGCACAGGGTAGCCGCTAACTAAGCACGTCATGAAGGCAATTTGCGTTTGCCGCACGTTGAGCATGATCCAACCCCCGAATTGGGCACCAACCTTTTTGGGTGCCACATTATTGGTCGGCTCTGTAAATCGTGCACAACCAAAGAGCGTGTGAGGGAAATTACTACAATTACCTGAATGTTGGCACTGGGTAACCAACTACGTCACATGTCATAACAACGATCGAGTTGATTCGATTCAAGACAATTTTACCACCGTCATACTTTTGGCCAGGTACTTTTGGGGCAATTTTTCCGGTAGGTTCTGTAAACCCCAATTTTTGTTGTAATTATGGTAGCTACTAACCTGAATATAGGAACTGGGTACCCAACTACGGCACACATTAAAAAAACAGCTTGCTTCTCAGGGGTGGCAATTATAGAGAACCCAAATTTAGCATCGAGAGCTTTCGGGGGGATGTTATTAGTAGGTTCTGGAATATAGGATTTTATGTTGTAACACACCTGAATATAGGAACGGGGTACCCAACTACGGCGCACATTAAATAAACGTCTTGTTTTTGCGGAGTTGATAATACTGTAAAACCAATTTTCTGGTCCAGCGCTTTCGGAGCAATGTTGTTTGTTGGCTCTAAATTGGAAAAGAAGGAGGATGCCATATTACTAATCAGCTTAAGACTAGATCAGAATGGAACCCTTGCTTCTTGTAATAACAGAACTCAACAACCTAAACTAACCTAAATGCGGGGGCAGGATGTGATTGAGCATCACATGGTAATACTACGACTTTATCTGATCGACCAATAACCGCATCCAATTTAGATTTCGGTGGGAGTCTCGGTGGTGTGTAGCCAATAGGCTCTATATCAATACAAACACAATTAAAAAGGGCAATACCTGAATGCTGGAGACGGAAACGCTTGCGCTTGACACAAGAGACTAAAACTTTGTCCCACGGCACGTGTTAGTGAAATACTAGTCGCGTCGTTTGAGAAAGATGGGGCTTTTAGGCCAATCGGTTCTAAATTAATAAATTACAAATTAGTATCTAAGACTCAACCGACCTGAATGTTGGAACAGGAAGTGCTTGTGCCGGACACAGCAGAGCAAAACTACAATCCGCTCTACGATCATACGAATACGCTTTATTGTCGGTTGAAAATGTAGGTCCTTTGCTTCCCACGGGTTCTATAGAAAGACACTATGTAAGAATCTAACTTTAAATTAATTTACCTGAATGATGGGACAGGTAAAGCTTGCGCAGGGCACAACAACGCAAAGCTAGCGTTAGCTTGTTGTTCGTACGAAAATATTTTCGACAGAGATGAAAATGATGGAGGTTTGCTTCCAACGGGTTCTAAACAACCAACAATATATTTGTATCAAAAATTGTTCTAAATTTACCTGAATGCTGGAACTGGTAATGCTTGCGCCGGACACACAAGCGCGAAACTATGACCTTCCCGACGTTCAGAAGAGAAAATTTTCGATTCAGACGAAAATGTTGGCGCTTTACTACCCACAGGTTCTAATGCCAAATAGTGCAAATTAGTAGTGGTTCACTTCAAAGTTACCTGAATGATGGGACAGGTAATGCCTGCGCCGGGCAGAGCAGAACAAAACTACTCATCGCATGCTGTTCATATGTGAAACTTTTCGATTGAGACGAAAACGATGGCGGTTTGCTTCCGACGGGTTCTATGTAATTTGATAGGAGTGTTAGTTTAATTACTGGTGCAATTACCTGAATGCTGGAACTGGCAACGCTTGCGCCGGACACAAAAGGGCGAAACTAACTCCCTCGCGGCGTTTCGATGAGAATAGATTGGAATCGGATGAAAATGTCGGAGGTTTGGTGCCGACAGGTTCTAAGATAAATATTGCCTCTTTAACTCTCTAACCAACTCTTATAAATTACCTGAATGTTGGAATGGGAAGAGCTTGAGCGGGACATAAGATTGCAAAACTCGAGTCAACCTCATGTTCGTAGATAAAACCTTTCGAATGAGACGAGAAAGACGGTTTCTTAAATCCAACTGGCTCTATGATCAATATTTAGAATCAGTTACAAATGAGTAAAAAGAACGCACCTGAAGTTGGGAAGAGGTAGACCTTGTGCGGGACACAAGAGAGCAATATCAGCTCCTTCGTTCCGCTCATATCCGACTACTTTTAGATCATTCGTAAAGGTTGGCTTCTTTGAACCAAGAGGCTCTGTATTTTAAAAAATGCGGTATTAGAAAATGAAAACCTACCGAAAGTTGGGTAAAGGTAAGCCTTGGGCAGGACACAGCAGAGACAGATCGGACCCCATTAAACGTTCATAACCCATGCTCTTTAAATCGTTTGAGAAAGTTGGTTTCTTGGTACCCAGAGGTTCTAAATGTACAGTTTAATTACGTTAAAAATTATTAATACCCTACCTAAATTTGGGAACGGGTAACCCTTGAGCCTGACACAGTAAAGCAAAAGAACTTCCTGATTGCCTTATAAAA